>ML805466.1:230066-255975 GCA_009831015.1 Picea engelmannii
CAAAGTAATTCTGGCGTTTACTCTAACAAAAATCTAAAAGTTCAACAACTCATAGCAAAATAGAACAAAAGCTGAAGTTCATGGAAATTATACAACGAGTTTGGAGCCATAAAAGACAGAAAATGTTACTGTACGCTTTAGTACTAAACTATGAAAATGTTACTGTATGCTTTAAGTATATGGCACAAACATCATGAATTTTTCCAGTTGCTTCCATTTTGAATGAAAAGAAAGAATTGTAGGCAGAACAGAGACCGTTGCAACCTTAAATGAAAAAAATATGCCACCGCTTGGAAAACACAATTGAATCAAGAACCGTATAAGAACATCAAGAAACTTTATGCATTGCACTCAATTAAGGCCCATTCATCCAGTCCCCCATACCAGCAATAAGAATCTAAAATTTTGTATGAATCAGCTTCACGGGAAGACGAAATTCCACTGCAAGAATGGAGCTCTTGACTTCCAGAAAGCAAACGCCACCTGTATCCTTGAAATCAAGCCGGTGGTCACGAGTTCGAATCCCAGGCAGTCGTAAGTAACAAAACTCTTCTACCTGGCAGAGAGCCTTGGAAAATGATAAAATAAATAATGCAAAACTCTCCTATATCTCTGAAAACTCAGAATTCAACAAGAAATGGCAAAAAAGAAAAAAAACACCAGAGAAAACAAAAGTTATTCAAGCTAATTAAAGCATTTAAAGATCCACAATTCCAATAGCTTTGGTATAAGACGACCACACACACTTAAAATCATATCACACACCGCTAAATCCCAAAGGAGTTGAAGAAGGTTGCTATGGAAGAAAGGAAACACATACGTACCTGGAGAAGGTGGTGAGATTCGAACCCCGTCCCTGCCAAATGCCACCCTGTCGCTGGAACTGAGAGCCTGCAGATATCATCAACTTAAAGATTTATGCCACATAAATTGAATGCTCACCTTCTTTTCTTTCTTAATATGCCGAAAAAGTAACAAAAAGAAAAACAGAACATAGATGAATGCATAAATTCGCTAGAAACATAGTTAAATCTCCAAGCTCCTTGGCCGCAATGGGATCGCTACCCATGGAAACCGATTTGAGGGTGGCATGTTGTTGAAAGACCGCCAGGAATGAATTGAAGTGGTGGATCAGTAATAAAAGCTTGTTCTCATATACTTCGGGATCGCATTTCATGCGAGATCGCAGCGATGGGAGGCTCAGCTTCTCAGCGCTTCGTCCAGAGGCACTCATGGAGTTCTTGGCTGAAGACAGAGTGGTTAATGGTGATTATGGAATATGCAAGGTGGCCATTATCGAGGCTACCAAAGATCGATGTTTCGACTCTGAACACCTCTAACCAGTGCGGGCTTTAAAACCGGAAGAATAACAGAAACAATGTTCGTTCGACTTGCATGTGTTAAAAGCTAGCGATGTTGAGCCTGTAGATGCTTGGTGGTGTTTACAGTCGAAAGAAAACTCAGCATAATCAGCCTAAAGCCAATCAACCATGAAATGATCATTCCAATGGCCCTGGTAGTGAGCTAGATAATCCCACGTGGGAAGAACATCAGTACCCATATCTATCCAAATATTTAGATTATTCCAAAGAAGAAGAGCAAAGGGCACGTGGGCTGCATGCAAGCCCCACGTTGTCAACTCGGGATTCTTGGGGAAAGTGGGCGGCGTGCGATCCCCACGTTGCCAATATAAGTTTTTTTTTTATTTATTTAAAAATTGGTTTAATTTTAATTTCAGTCGTAAAAAATATATTTTTTTTAATTATTTATAAAATTTTCTTTTATATATATATATATATATATATATATATATATATAGTTTTAAGTTGAAAATATATATATAATTTTAATCCTGATATAATAATGTTAAAAAAAAATCAAATCAAAGATTCAATTAAAGTATGATTATGAAGTTAATAAAGTTAATTAGTTTAATAAAATATTAGTTAAGTAAAGTTAATTAGTTTAATAAAATATTAGTTAAGTTAATAAAGTTAATTAGTTTAATAAAACATTAGTTAAGTTTGAGTAATATAGGGTTAAGTGAAAAATTTTAGAGGTCCAAGGGGTTTTGAACCCAAGACCACCCACCAAGCAACACGTCTTAGGGAACAACCAAACACCAATGCACCATGTATGTGCCTTGGAAAAAAAAAATGTATGTGTGTTGATTAAGGCGCTTGAAGATTAGTATTAAGTTAAGTCTAGATTATTAGTTTTTAATAAACTAGCACAACCGCAAAGTGGCAGGCGGCTGGTTAACGCCGAAAGGTACATAGCGTTGGTGAACACCAAAACGTGGCTGGCAGTTGTCTACAATTATTTAGATGCCATAGTTTAATCCTATTTAATCATTTAAATGTGGTAATTATATATCCTTACAGCAAATTCTTTTTATGTGATTAGGTAAATGTTAAAAAGTAAACATGTTAACAGATGCCTTGATAAATGCAAGAAAGTTAGGAACGATAAATCTGACCCATTGATTTTGGATGACGACTAAGAATATGTCGGCACCTTCAATGCATAGCCATCAGATAATGGTTTAAGGTTAAATAAGATTAAAAGACCATTAATTGTGCCCATTGTCAATAGGTGTATGTCTTTCAGCATAAATTAATAAACATAAGGTCGGAAGTCACTTTAATCAAGTTGTAAGAGAAAAGTTAAAAGGGCTTAGACTAGGACAAGTGGGAAGGAGGCGGCATATGCACTAGGAGAGTAAGCCTAAGAAGTGGCGAGTGAGGAGCAAGGCTAACGTAGCTATAGGGCAAGGGAACCAATAGTTAATTTCTTAGGGGCGAAGGAATCAAGCTTAGACACTTAATCCTAACCCTAACCTACCCAATCCCCTAATGGAGTAATGTTTGTTTACAGACAAGTAAAGAAAACTTACGCCTAACCCTATTTCTAGTTTGAGTAGCACCAATTTGAAACATCCTGGAGCTCACCCTGACAACTTTAGTTGATGCAGGTCAAAGCATACAAGATGGTCAAGACTCGAGGGAATCGAGGCAGGGGAGCGTCATCGCAAGCACCGCCAACACCGCCAATGCCACCACCACCATTGCCCGAACTAGCCCTCATACTGCGCTCGTTGGAAGCCATCAATGAGACTTTAAAGGGGCGACAACCGACAGGGACTAAAGTGGAACCCCCACTGTTTGGAATGGGTAATCTAGAAGCATCAAGGGATTCAGGGGGAGGACCTCCACCTGAAGAAATCACGTGAGAATTGCAGAAGATCAAACTTGCGGAGTTTGCCGAGGGTCGCGCCAGTGAATGCACGGAAGCATGCTTGGAAGGCATGACAATGTGTTTTTCCTTAAGGGACTATGCATCCAACTCAAAGGAAAAGATCGCAATTTTTCAGTTAAGAGACAACGCCTTGAACTGGTGGGGCAACCTGGAAAGACAACTGCACCTTACCCGAGACACAGTATCTTGGGAACTTTTCGAGGAAAGGTTCCGAAGGAAATATCTACCAGCATACTACGAGGAAAAACAGGTAGGGGCATGTCATGCCCTAGTACAGGGAAATGGAACTGTAGAAGAATATGAGATCAGGTTTATGGAACTGGTCAAATATGTGTCGTATATGGATAACGACCAACGACAGACAGAGCACTTCGTCTATGGATTGAAACCTAAGATAAGAGCTATGGTGTGGATGTGGAAACCTTATTCAGTAGCGAAGGCGGTGGAAAATGCGCGTTACGCGGAAGAAGACATGAACTTAACCGGGGGTACAAGACCAACATTTCTTCATCACCCTAGATTCGTAGGAAAGACCCCGAGGACATTTCCTAGGGGAGGGGGCTCAAGGCCCACACCATATGGTAACAAAGTCGCACCAAGGACAGTAGCTGCAGGGATTTCAATGGCCACGAGTGCAGCATCTCGTTCATCGCCAACGGTGCAGACAGGTCCACGACCATCTCAGGGAACAATGAGTAGGGGCAGGGATTCCAGGGGAAGGAACTCATTTCAGAGACATAAACATAACAATGCACAGGTTCAATCTCGTGTTACTTGTTGGGGGTGCGGGGGACCCCATTACCAACGTGACTACCCAGAGTTACAATCAGGGTTCATGCATAGAGAAGGAAAGGCACCGATGGGAAGAGAAAGTAGCAACCACCAGATTTACGCAGCGGTTAATAACCGCCAGGCTGAACATCAATCCACGGTGGTGGAGTCATCAGGTACGCTAAATCATATCAATGTTAAGATTTTGTTTGATTTTGGTGCGACAAATAGTTTCATTTCACCATCTACATTAGAAAAGAGTGGGTTGGCATCCTACGAGCACGATGACTTTAAACAAGTCGAGATGGCTTCGGGGGAAAAACAAGCGGTAGGACCTAGTGTTGATAATTGTATAGTAGACCTGGGAGTGTGTAATACCAGGTTGAAGGTATACATCACTGCCCTCGAGGCATATGACCTAATCATTCGAATGGATTGGTTAGTAGCTCATCGAGCTTTGGTAGATTGTTTCGCAAAGAGGGTGCTTTGTGTCGATGATGAAGGAAGCCCAGTAGAGATCCAGGGTGTACAGAGAAAAGTGTCGTTACGCTTTATATCAACTATGAAGGTTAAGCGATGCTTGAGGCAAGGGTGTCGACTTTATATAGTGGAAGCAGTGAAGGAAAGGAAGGGACCCTCATTGGATCAGTACCCGATACTGTCAGAATTTCAAGATGTTTTTCCAAACTAGTTATCAGGGTTACCTCCTGAGAGGGAGCTTGATTTTACCATTGAGCTAAAACCTGGTGCAGAACCAATTTCCAAAACTCTGTATCGGATGACATCGCTAGAACTTTGTGAATTGCAAATGCAGTTGAAAGAGTTACTGGACTTAGGGCTAATAAGGCCCAGTGTCTCACCATGGGGCGCACCGATAATTTTTGTAAAGAAGAAGGATGGATCCTTACGACTGTGTGTAGACTACAGGGACTTGAACCGTGTGTTATCACTGAAATTTTGTCCGCACATGGCGACAAGAACTCAGCATTGTCAAACAGTAATGAAGTCATTCATGGCACTGAATTAATTTCACAGCATTCCAAAAAGGTCAAAAACTATACAAAGTAACCAAAAATTGAAGAGCGCTTTACAGAAGTTGGGTGCACGCGCACATGCGCAGAAAAGAAATGTACCATGCGTGCATAGGCGCACGATGTGCGGCTGTTGGCACAAAAACCCGCGCACCTACTAAACGGCGCATTTATTGAATTGGTCGGCCTCCCAACCACTTATGGATCAGCTCCCAAGCCGATTTGACCCTCAAATCTGAGCTGAATCCGCATGGTAGGCTGGTCAAAGACCTAATAAAGCCCTAAAGAGCCTATTTTCACACTACAAAGGAGTTACATAATCACCCAATGCAATGT
Organism: Picea engelmannii; assembly: GCA_009831015.1. Taxonomy (NCBI): domain Eukaryota; kingdom Viridiplantae; phylum Streptophyta; class Pinopsida; order Pinales; family Pinaceae; genus Picea; species Picea engelmannii. Next base: position 235,463 of record ML805466.1, read on the forward strand.
TATAAAAAGCCATGAAGAAACCTCATTTTCTCAAGGAATTTCATGTAATGTTATGCTACCTAGATTGTTTTAAGGACTCACTCCTTGGCAATAACACATTGGCACCATTTCATTGAGCAATCCACCTAGGAGTTCTTTCATCACCATTTTAACTTTCTTGTTGTAAGGAGAGCAAGCTTGTGAGGGTCAAAGAGCCTTCCTTTGGAGGAAGAAGGGACTCATAGTCCCCTTTCTTCATTGTGCTTTGATTTCATCAATAGATCAGCCTAAAAACATTGGTGATATTGGTATTTTTGTGTTTATTATTTCTCTACCCATATGCTTATGATTTTAGTTTCTATTAGTTTAATTCTTGCTTATGGTTTTTTTTTCTTTCTCTAACCTTTTCCTCTACAGCTGTCATGCTCAGCAGGACCCAACTGGGCATGTAAGCACCTCTTATTTGCTCACCAAGGTGATGAAAAGGGTGCAAATAGATTGGCAACCATACTGGGGATAGGTATCAAATTCCTCCCTCATTTGGGTTTATTTTTCTTTCCTTTTAGTTTGTTTAACTTGCAGGTGCACAAACCGGCCTCTGCCGACCTGCTAACCAGTCAATTCACAGGAGAATTGAAAGAAATCCATCTGGATTTTCTTTCTCGGCCATTTGTTACAAGTGCACAGGTATTATACCCCACAGACGCGCATCATGCGCACATGCTCTTTAGCAACAGTCTTTCTCTGCGCGCATGCGCTTTATGACTCATCTCTATTCGCGCGCCTGCGCTCTGTGCGCCTCTGTGTACACTAGGGGCCTCGCATTTCAACAAAATTTCACATTGTAAGGTCTTGGGATGTGGGGAAAGCCATTTTCCTTCTTAAGAATGATGTTATGCATGCTCTAAATACTGCACCACACTTAGTCCCCTCATCTTATAAATGGGTTAGTCGAACACACATAGGCACTTAGGTGGATAAAAATCAATTTCCCTTATTTGTTTTTTGCCACATGGATGGCTTGCTTTGACTTACAATCTAAGGTGAACATCAATTTTAATCACATCTAACTCACATTTGGGACTTTAAGTTAAAGTAACAATCCTTGAGTATGCTCTTCTCTCGTGCCTCCAAGCGATCTTGAGAATCAAAAAAAGATTGTGAAAACAATCTCATCTCCCTTAACAAAATTTTAAAAACCTTTAGGGGAGGACAACAACCCTTCTTGGGACCCCTCTTAGTTTCATTTTTCAAACACATTTTAAATTTGTAACGGGCCCATACATGCCCACATGTCACAAAGATAGAATAGTGGTTGGAATTTTGCTTTCTTAGATCAAAAAACTAGGAGAGTTTAAAGGTTTGTAACGGGCCCATACATGCCCACATGTTCAATCTAGGATAGTTTCATGCTTTTTCTAGATTACATCACCATAGGGAGATAAAGGATAGTAACGGACCCACATGTCCACATGCTAGTTTCCTAGGGCTTTTGATTTCCGCAAGGTTGTACCAATGACATCTAGCTAATTAGGTAATCAAACTCTTGTAAGGACCAAGCGAAGTCCACATGCAGCAAGGTGACATCTAAATTAACTAAAACTTGGCACACTTTCACTCACACACAAAAGTCACTTCTCACTCACATAGCTTCTTCTCGAAAACGTGGAGGTCTAAGTAAGTTTCCTCCAAAGGGATTCCGAAAACACCCCATCTTTTCTTGACAGGACTATCCACTCCCACTTTTAATCAAACGAGGTTGGTTTTCACCCCCAGCCTCACAAAGCAGCTTCATCTAAAAATATTTATGAAAACCCACTAAGTTTTCCTCCACAGGAGGTGCCAAAAGAAATTTGTTAGTCTAGGTAGGATTTCAGGGATAGGCATCCAAATAACTCCCCGTTATCTGGTTCTCACATTTTCAAAACATAGAGGTTGTCAAATAGGGAACTTCAAATTCTCCAAGTCAAGTGTTCCAATCACCATAAGGTAGGGAGATACCCGTGAAGGGTTGAAGGCCGAGGTCCGGTTGTTCTGTGCGTCCCCCCTTGAGGCACCGACCTCTTGGACGGGATCCATCCCGTGACCCATTTCTTAGGCCGAAAATCTAAATGCCGCACTTCGACCGAGGTACCTAATGACCAACTTTAGGACATCTACCCAGGTGGAAATTGTGGGTTGCAGTTGCACCCTGATTGGATTTTGTGTGGCTATTGGAAAGTATCGCCAGCTCTTTTGGGATATGCCCCCTTTACCCCTCATTATAATCAATTGTTTCATCCTTCACTAGTTTCTCTTCCAGTGACTTCAGACCCCACTGTTGAGTACTATTGGAAGTTCCAGTTCTATTTGAGAGGAAGGACATTACGTCTTCTAGGACACGAGCATTTGCTTTATTTTGATTCCCCCACGCGGACAAAACCCTCTTACCCACATATATATGCTTCTTTCACATTTTATGTATGATGCACATCTGATTACAGTTTGATTTGGATATATATATTGTGTAAACAGTCACAACAAAGACTCTTGTTTCTATATTTCTCTCACCACTTGTTGCACACATTCACACAACTAGTCTGACATCATAGGGGAACCACAGAACCCCCATCGTTCACGACGCTTGCTCAACCTCCCTCCTATCTTAGGGGGAGTATCTGGTCGTACCCACTCATCGGTACCTCCTTCAAACACTCCTATGAGTGCTACTATCTTAGGATCATCTCTTCTTGGTTCTACATTACTTGGGTCTACTTCCCAAGGTCATCCATTCACTCGCTCTCCTTTACATAGGAGCGGGGGACCCACTTCCTCTCAAGGAGGGAGTACCAATCCACCTAGTCCACATCAAGGGTCAGGTTCTCAACACACCATGGCCGGAGATAACCCTCCCCCCCCACTACATATGCCATATTTGGCCTCTCTCAACATACCGGATCTCACCAAACTCACCAATGATCCTATATTGCACGACGCCACATGGCCTGCAATGCCAACAAAAATTCCTTCAGACATACCAAAGTTTGAAGGAAAGGCAGGAGATGACCCTGCCAACCACGTCATGACTTTTCATCTATGGTGTTCTTCCAATAGCATTATGGATGATTCCATCAGACTGCAATTATTTTAACGCACACTCACCGGCCCATCAGCCAAATGGTATGTCGAAGAAAAATCGGGGTCCCACACAACCTTTGAGTCATTGGCCAAAGCATTCTTGACCTTCTTCCAATTACCCATCTGCCATGACAATGGTTTAGAACTACTTTCTAACTTCAAACAGACCTCAGCCACACACATCGCTGACCACATTCACGAGTGGCGTAGGCGACGTAGTTTGTGTAAGGCAGAAACCACCAAGCAACAGTGTCTTGATTGGTTTCTTAGATCACTTGTCTCTCTCCTTGGAAAGGATGTAGCTTCCACCTTCCTGCAATCTGAAGAGGAAGCCATCAGTAAGGCCCAACAATATGACCTCATCTACGCACAGTTAGGGTACTTATACACGATACTTCCTAATCTTCCAAAAACTGTGCCATTTGGCCAAGACAAACCCGGGATGTCTCACTCAGCAGACGAACTAATCGGTGCCACCACACACCATGGTCCACCACCCCAACCACCACCGATGTATGGAACACCTCAATAACCACCGGCATATGGGGGCACTTCTTATTACCCCCCACCCCCTTATGAACAGCCATACCCTGTGGCTATACCTCCACCCATCAGTGGACCACCACCGACACCCCCCATACATCCACCTCTTCCAGCCACTAGTGGTACTCCCTCAACATCAACTTATAGTACTAGTGAAAGCGCTACGCCTTCCTATGTACCTTATGGATCGGTACCACCACAGAATCCATACTTTCCATTTCCTGGTCCACCACACCCCATGGCTCCCCCACACCCACATGCGGGGGTAAATTTTGTTCAACCTTCTGCTGCTCAACAATACCAAAATTTTGAACAGTTGAACACAGCCAATCCAACTCATCCATCAAACAATGCCAAGAAGAAAGGACAAAACAGGAATAACAACAACATAGGTCAAGGCAAGAATCAACCCCCACAGCACCAACCAACTGGGGGCAACCAGAACCAAGGGAACCAAAACCCCCAAGGGGGCAATAACAACAAATGCCAAGGGTGGAATAATGTTAAAACCATCTTCCCTTGTGCCCTTTGTGGTGAGTTCGGTCATTACACTCACCATTTCCCCCAGATCACTGATTTCAAAAGGTTGAAAGACTCTGGGAGCCTTCCCCCTTCTCCTACACAACCTGCCCCTCAGCAAGCACCACAACAATACATGCAACAACCTCCTCCCGCTGTGCTGCAAAATCCTATCCCACATCAAGGTGTGATAAACACCCAACCGGACACGCAGCACCCCCCACCTCAGGTGGGTCAATACCACAACCCCAACAATCTAGCAGAGCGAACAATTCTCCTCACCAGTCAGGAAGAAATCCTTTTGCAAACACGTAATCGTCAGTATCATACACCAGCTGAGTCTACTCCCATCTCTCCAGAGACAAACCCTACACCGATGGGACCCCCGTTGGTGATCCCTCACCCTTCCGCTGAACCACCATTACGCATCCCTTGCATCCCCTTACGCAGGAATGTCCACAACCCACAGGCTAGGGCCGCTCATAACTACATCTTGGTAGATGACTTAGCGCAATCCCCAGCTGCCATGTCAGTATTGGAAGTCCTCCAGACTTGTCCCACGCAGTGGAAATCACTACTTTCCTCCTTGGGGGCAGTCGACCCTGCTGATACTCGACTCATCACTTTTGACCTTGATAGAAGCGAACCTCGTCTTCCCGCCCTGGTCGCTATTCAAATACCAGTAAAAATACAGAACATCACCGTTCATCGGTGTATCATCGATGAAGGTGCATCTACATGCATCATGTCCAAAATAGTATCGCAGAAACTTGGTTCCCCGGAACTCATACCCTTCGCCATCACATTACGAGCTTATGATGGACGACCATCATCTCCTGAAGGGCTCTTCCAAAATGTCCCCGTTGAACTCGGGGGAAAAACTATTCTCATTGACATCGAAGTTATCGACGCTCCACTCGATTACAATATCTTGTTCGGGCGTAGCTACATGTATGCTATGAAGGCAGTAGCATCTTCCGTCTTTCGGACAATCATGTTCCCCCACAACAGGAATATCGTAACCATCGACCAAGTCTCACATTATGAGCCTAACCCATTTCCAATCTCGATAACATTCTTCCTCTCATCCGTACTAACCAAGATACATACCCACTCGTCAATATGGGTCCTGGAATTTTTAAAGATCCATCCTTGTTAGGGACATACCATGGAGCACCACCACTCCTTCCCCCTAATCAAGTATGTGTCATCTCATCTAACAACGAGGATGTTAATCCTCCTCATGAGGCTTCAGTTATTCCTAACGTCTCAATAGTCGCAGAACCATTCCCACTAGAGCCTCCTGCGCAGTCGTCGACCCCAAACGTCCACAAATCCACATCCCCTCAAGGGCATAATCCCGTCTGGGAGACAGCTCCCCAACCCCTCACTCAAATTCCCTTCTTTTACCCTCCACCTGGTATAGAATCTTTTTAGGTAGCTGCAACACTCATACTACCCAATATGGTGTTAGCCATCCCAGTGTGGTATTTACACCCACCTGAGATGGTCCCTCGCCCATCCCTTCCCCCACAGGAAGGCCTCCCCATGACGATTCTCGTCCTTACCCCCACTACCCCCATACTCCCTAAGCCCCCTGTTACAGTTGGGGGCAGGAGAAAGAAGAAGGAGCCTATCGCTCCACTTCCTCCACGCATCCCACCACCTTGTGCACTATGTGAGAAAGAGGGCCACCAAACCAACAATTGTCCATCACTACCTGAACTACGGAATTTAATCCCCCCCAATCAAACTCCCACAAAACTCGTCACTACTGCTAGTCCCACTACTACCACCACCCCTTCCAGTAGTAAAGGGTTGAGGACCAAATACGCTTGTGCTATATGTTCATAGTACGGCCATTATTCCCATCATTGCCTAGCACTGCCACGCTTTCGGCAAACATTAGCGGTTGTACGCCAGAATTTCCAAAACAACCCACGCCCTGCTACGTCCTCTCCATCAAATATCACTGACATCCGCTATGTCACCACTTCAGTCAATGAACGTATGCGATTCCCTTGCTCTCTCTACAATTTATTAGCTCATTTTACATACCAGTGTCCTATGATCCTTGAATATAGGCAACGTCAATTGGCCCTGCTTCACCGACCCGCAGAGGTGGTAATTGACATTACTTCGTCACTAGAGGCTCTTCATGTCATTTCTCCTGAACCTGAGGCACTCCTAGTGCCTCCATGGTTCTTAGATGATTTACCCCGCAACCCCCCCAACTCCGCTGTTCGTATCCCTACAGACACTCTCCACCCCACCACAACGGGTACCCCTCAGTCCTTCAATATATGGTTTATGTCGAGTGAACCCTCACCCTCTCCCAGCATTTCTCCCTCTGCTTCCTCATCAGGGGGCAACCACGTTGTTATGGAGATCACTCCTCACGACCCCTTGTATTCACGACGCTTTCAATGCGATGAGGAAATACTGGAAGAGATACACCGCTCGGACTCTCCCTAGGATGCACTACATCATCGTGCACTCTTCTTTCCATAGGAAGCCCTCATCCCTCCTAACCAAAACCCCATTTATGCGGTCGAAACCAAATATTTTATCCCGTCAGGACCTATAGATTGGTTCAACAATCCCATTCCTGCCCCCGACGCTTTTGAAGAAGCTAATATGGCCAACATTTCCCCCACCATCAAAATTGACATTTCCATTAAAAATGGCATCGTCGAAGAAATCATCATTGGAGTTGCTTGCACTCCTCAGGAAATCGTCGCATATAAAGCCCTCTTCCAGGAATATAGGGATATTTTCACCTGGTCATACACAGAAATGCCTGGCCTCGATCCCTCTATTGTCGAGCATCGCATCGACACCTGGCCTGACATCACACCAGTTCGCCAGAAATAGTGACTGCTAAACCCATCCAAGGCTGCGGCTATCAAAGCCGAAATTGACAAATTACGTATGGTCGGGTTTATTTACCCCATCGCTTACACCTCATGGGTTTCCAACCCTGTACCCGTCGACAAAAAACAGGGCACTATCCGCGTTTTCACAGACTTTCGCGATCTCAATAACGCATGTCCAAAAGACAACTTTCCAACGCCTTTCATCGACCCTACCGATACTCGACTCATCACTTTTGACCTTGATAGCAACGAACCTCGTCTTCCCTCCCTCGTCGCTATTCAAATACCAGTAAAAATACGGAACATCACCATTCATCGGTGTATCATCGATGAAGGTGCATCTACATGCATCATGTCCAAAATAGTATGGCAGAAACTTGGTTCCACAGAACTCATATCCTCCACCATCACATTACGAGCTTATGACGGACGACCATCATCTCCTGAAGGGCTCTTCCAAAATGTCCCCGTTGAACTCGGGGGAAAAACTATTCTCATTGGCATCGAAGTTATCAATGCTCCACTCGATTATAATATCTTGTTCGGGCGTAGCTACATGTATGCTATGAAGGCAGTAGCATCTTTCGTCTTTCAGACAATCATGTTCCCCCACAACGGGAAGATCGTAACCATCGACCAAGTCTCATATTATGAGCCTAACCCATCTTCCAATCTTGATAACATTCTTCCTCTCATCCGTACTAACCAAGATGCATACCCACTCGTCAAGATGGGTCCTGAAATTTTTAAAGATCCATCCTTGTTAGGGACATACCATGGAGCACCACCACTCCTTCCCCCTAATCAAGTATGCGTCATCTCATCTAACACCAAGGATGCTAATCCTCCTCATGAGGCTTCAGTTATTCTTGACATCTCAATAGTCACAAAACCATTCCCACTGGAGCCTCATGCGCAGTCATCGACCCCAAACGTCCACGAATCCACATCCCCTCAAGGGCATAATCCTGTCTGGGAGATAGTTCCCCAACCCCTCACTCAAATTCCCTTCTTTTACCCTCCACTTGGTATAGACTCTTTTTAGGTAGCCGTAACACTCACACTACCCAATATGGTGTTAGCCATCCCAGTGTGGTATTTACACCCACCTGAGATGGTCCCTCGCCCATCCCTTCCCCCACAGGAAGGCCTCCCCATGACGATTATCGTCCTTACCCCCATACTCCCTAACCCCCCTATTACAGCTGGGGGCAGTAGAAAGAAGAAGGAGCCTACCGCTCCACTTCCTCCACGCATCCCACCACCTTGCGCACTATGTGAGAAAGAGGGCCACCAAACCAACAATTGTCCATCACTACGTGAACTACGGAATTTAATCCCCCCCAATCAAACTCCCACAACACCTGTCACTACTGCTAGTCCCACTACTACCACCACCCCTTCCAGTAGTAAAGGGTTGAGGACCAAATACGCTTGTGCTATATTTTCAGAGTATGGCCATTATACCCATCATTGCCTAGCACTGCCACGCTTTCGGAAAACATTAGCGGTTGTACGCCAGAATTTCCAGAACAACCCACGCCCTACTACGTCCTCTCCATCAAATATCACTGACATCTGCTATGTCACCACTTCAGTCAATGAACGTATGCGATGCCCTTGATTGCTCTACAATTTATTATCTCATTTTACATACCACTGTCCTATGATCCTTGAATATAGGCAACGTCAATTGGCCCTGCTTCACCGACCCGCAGAAGCGGTAATTAACATTACTTCACCACTAGAGGCTCTTCATGTCATTTCTCCTGAACCTGAGGCACTCCCAGTGCCTCCATGGTTCTTAGATGATTTACCCCGCAACCCCCCCAACTCCCCTGTTTGTATCCCTACAGACACTCTCCACCCCACCACAATGGGTACCCCTCAGTCCTTCAATATATGGTTTATCTCGAGTGAACCCTCACCCTCTCCCAGCGTTTCTCCCTCTGCTTCCCCATCAGGGGGAAACCACGTTGTTATGGAGATCACTCCTCACGACCCCTTGTATTCTCGACGCTTTCAATGCGACGAGGAAATACTGGAAGAGATACACCGCCCGAACTCTCCCTGGGATGCACTACATCATCGTGCACTCTTCTTTCCACAGGAAGCCCTCATGCCTCCTATCCAAAACCCCATTTATGCGGTCGAAACGAAAGATTTTATCCCGTCAGGACCTATAGATTGGTTCAACAACCCAATTCCTGCCCCCGACGCTTTTGAAGAAGGTAATATGGCCAACATTTCCCCCACCATCAAAATCGACATTTCCATTAAAAATGGAATCGTCGAAGAAATCATCATTGGAGTTGCTTGCACTCCTCAGGAAATCGCCGCATATAAAGCCCTCTTCCAGGAATATAGGGATATTTTCGCCTGGTCATACACAGAAATGCCTGGCCTCGATCCCTCTATTGTCGAGCATCGCATCGACACCTGGCCTGACATCACACCAGTTGGCCAGAAACAGCGACCGCTAAACCCATCCAAGGCTGTGGCTATCAAAGCCGAAATTGAAAAATTACGTACGGCCAGGTTTATTTACCCCATCGCTTACACCTCATGGGTTTTCAACCCTGTACCCGTCGAAAAAAAACAGGGCACTATCCGTGTTTGCACAGACTTTCACGATCTCAATAATGCATGTCCAAAAGACAACTTTCCAATGCCTTTCATCGATCAAATTATCGACGACTCCGCCGGCCACGAGGCTCTCTCCTTTATGGATGGATTCTTTGGCTATAACCAAATTCAAATTCACCTAGCCGATCAGTATAAAACCCAGTCATTACCCCATGGGGTACTTTTGTATATCGTGTCATGCCATTCGGCCTAAAAAATGGCGGCGAAACTTCCCAACGGGCAATGACATACATCTTCCACGATCTGTCTGCAATCATCCTCGCCTACTTGGACGACCTCACAGCTTGATCCAAGAAACACACCCAGCATCTCGATGATTTACGAATCATCTTTCAATGGTGTCGTCAGTACAACATCCGCTTGAACCATCTCAAGTGTGTGTTTTGTGTCACCGTAGGGTGCCTCCTCAGTTTCATTGTTTCCCAAAGCGGTATTACCGTAGACCCCCTCAAAGTCAAAGCTATCACCGAAATTCCCCCTCCCCAAAATTTATGACAACTTCAGAGTCTACAAGGCAAAGCCAACCTTCTTAGACACTTTGTTCCCGATTACGCCATACGCGCACATGGTTTCCTTCACTTACTACGTCATGACATCCCTTTTCATTGGGACGACTATGCCCAACAGTCATTTGACGATCTTAAAGAAGTTCTTTCAAATGCACCTTTGATTAGTGCACCTGACTACAATCGCAACTACATCCTCTACGTTACAGCATCAGCTGTATCAGTAGTCGGCGTCCTCGTCTAGCTTGGAGATGATAATCGTGAACATGTCATTTAATACATTAGTAAGAACCTCTCAGGGCCACCCTTGAAGTATAAACATGAAAAGAAACTTGCTCTTGCAGTTGTCCTCGCAGTCCAGAAATTGCGCCATTACATTCTGCTTTGCACCACAAAGGTCGTCGCAGATTCCAACCCTATGCAATACTTGCTCAGTCGTCGACAAGTTAACGAAAAATTCACTCAATGGATCGTTATCCTTCAGGAGTATGACCTCGAGTTCTCAACACCTAAAAGTAATAAGGCCCTCATTCTCGCCGAACTTGTCATGGCCCTCCCCTCTGACACACCCAGTGCCCCCGTCAACACCGACTTTCCTGACGAACATCTATTTTACATCGCTTCCGATGATCCTTGGTATGGAAACCTTCTCGTATACCTACAAACTCAAAAGTTTGGTAACCACCTATCAAGAGATGATCGTCGGCGTATTCACCATCAGGCCCCCCACTATCTCCTCATCGGAGACATCCTATACCGGCGGGGCGTCGACACCATTCTTCGTCGATGCCTGACTATTGATGAGGCTGACAGAGTCTTAAATGACTGCCATAGCGGCGCATGTGGGGGCCATATTTTGGGTATATCCATTTCTCAAAAGATTATCCGGGCCGGTTACTTTTTGCCTACCCTGTTTCACGATTGCATTCATGCTATGAAACGATGTGAGCAATGTCAGCTCTATGCCAACAAAGCCCACGCTCCCCCCGCTCTTCTTCACCCTGTCATTACTACGGGCCCCTTTTGTAAATGGGGCATCGACTTTATGACTTGTAATCCCCCCTCCAGCAATGGTCACAAATACATTTTTGTCGTCGTTGATTACTTCACCAAATGGGTCGAAGCTATGCCCACTTTCAACAACACCGCTGACACTGCAGCGCATTTTTTCTTTAACCACGTCAGATCTCATTTTGGAGTACCACTCCAACTTGTTTCCGACCATGGGAAACACTTTGAGAATGAGATCTTCGTCGAACTCTCATCTCGGTTAGGCTTCTCTCACGAGTTTGCCTCACCATATTACCCTCAGTCAAACAGACAGGTTGAGGCAATGAACAAAGTCCTCAAGACCATGTTACAACGCACGGTTAATAAACATAAAACCAATTGGAATCATATGTTATTTTCTGTGCTATGGGCTTATCAAATGGCAATAAAGACCGCTACAAGTTTCACGCCATTTCATTTAGTCCATGGGGTCAAGGCAACTCTTCCCATCGAGTGCGAAACTCCCACCCTACACATCGCAATTGAGCTATTACCTGACACTGCTCCAATGGAGCAGCGCTTGCTAAACTTGGAGTCTCTAGATGAAGATCTTTGATCTTCCTTATAGAACAAAGAGGCAACTAAAAAACGATCCAAGGCTACCTTCGATCACCATGTCAACCTTTGCTCATTCCGCGAAGGCGACCTCATCCTGGCTTATGATATCGCTCATGATACCTTTGGCCACGGCAAGTTCGAATCACTTTGTCATGGCCCTTACATTATCCGACATTGCCTCACCAAAGGCGCATACATCCTGGCCTCCCCCGAAGGCCTCTCGCTCAAGGAACCTGTCAATGGGTTATATCTCAAGAAATTTTATGCTTAAACGTAGTCCTTCTACTTAAGGTTATTTCTTTTTCTAGCGTTTTTAATCTTTTTTTCATCACCTCTCGTCTAAACTATCATTTTTTCTATTGACAGATGCTTCCTCCACCATCTTACCACATCGATTACACCAACGGTGCCAGCCGTTGGACACCAAATCTTGCTTCGGCTGCTTGGGCTCTCTACACCCCCTCACATGAAATGCTACATTCCAACGGCATATGTTTGGGACCAGCAACCAACAACCAAGACAAATACACTGTGGTCATTGGCCTCCTGGACGACGCCCAGCATCATCATATTCACCACCTTAGCATCTTCCTCGACTCTCAACTAGTCATTCTCCAGCTCAATAATGTATACCATGTACGCGATCCGTGCCTCTTTCGCAAATACCTGCAGGTTAGGCTTTTATCTCGACATTTTGATTCCATTACATTTACACATATTCCAAGACAATTGAATCAAAAAATAGATCAAATAGGTAAAATGGTGTTAGATTGGCATATATCACATCAAGCTACACATACATAAACCATCTCACAAATCCTGTCATAGCATATATATAGAATAGACACCATCAAAAACATCAGCAAAAAACACATGTAGACAACATCAGGATCTCAAAATATGTATACTCATATATATGTATTGGCCCATTAGGCCATCCAAATGTTTACATACAAAAATACATGTATCTGCAGGCCAATGCAGCACCTCAGTACAAAAACCGGCTCACCAGCCTATAAACAAAAAGATATACATCATACATTAGTCATGGTGCCTCTATCGCACCCCCATCTGCTCCTCCCTCAGGAGGAGGGGGTGGCCCACCACCACCTGCCCTAGGCGGTGGTGGAGGAACACCCACAGGACCCTCCTACCCCGGCGGCAGGCGTCCACTCGTCATCGCAGCAAGCACTGTTGCTCGTCGCACTATGGCCCGCCATGGTGGTGGCACCCCCACACACTGCTCCAGGAAGCTCTCATCCTGGATACGCGTCCACATGCCCTCAGGCACATCCTGCAACACCGTCTCCAGACGATGGTGTATGTCATCAAAATCTACTCCGGCCATCGCCGGAGGAGCATGTGATGGCCCCGCACTGGGGTCATCGAACCGGCACCTCCTCACTACCCTCTCGGGCTCAGCAGGTCACCCCGCGGCACCCTTTTGCCAACGTCTCTCTCCCTGCGATCGTCTCTCCGGCTCTCGATGAGCTGGCGCTCTCTTCATCTCCACCTCGCGCCTGCGAGGTGCCACATCTGCACATGCACAAAACAACAACAAACAGATAGTATCAGCATCTATATCATATACATATGGACTGATATCTCAAAAGACAACATAAATCAAAAAACATACCTCGATGGTCAAAAGCCTCCCCTGGAGGCAGCACCATGTCCAGGTCACCCCAAAAGTCAACCCCAGCATAGGGGTACCGAAGTACTACCTGCGGCATCTGCCACCATATTCGTGCCGCATCTGCTAAAAAATAGTGGCAAACCAAAACTGTAGACCACTGCCTCAATCGCGGCTCTCGTACCCTCGGCATCTCCAGCAGAACCCTCGAGCGCAACATCGACACCCTCTCCAAAATCCAGGCTACCAGGATCGACCCAAAAGCAAACTCTCCTGTACCTGTGGACCGACAACGGTCCAACTGCGGTATCATCCGCGCATGCAGCGTCAGTCCCCACGCGAACTGCTCGCCACCCACCACTCTCTCCAGCACCAGCAGTTGGCCACCACTAATCCATTGGGTAGCAAGTGACCCATATAAATGCACAATCATCGCCGCTATGCAACAATGAGCCAGGGAGTCTATAGCACTAATGCTCACCACAGTCCCAGACATGAAGTTCCCCTGAGCAGTATCGCTAGACGATCGTAACCAGGGTTGTCTCCCTCGACAGCACAGGCTCTGCCGGTAGGGGTGTTGCCCGAAAGGGGAGCCCAGTCAGAAAATATACATCCTCCACCACAGTGAAGGGGATCTTCTCTCCTCGCACAAGGAAGCAGTGCAGCTCCGGACTCCACATCTGGAGTAGGAACTGTAGTAAATAATCATGTGCCCGTATCAACGGCCACTCAAAGAACTTTAGCAACCCACAGGTTGCTAAAGTCGCTCTCACCCCAGGATCCTCAATAGCCACAGCATCTTGCAACTGGGCCCAGTCTCACTCTCGCCACCGCACTGGCATCGTCACTGTTGGCCACCTGCAACCAACACAAAGTCCTATATCAGCTCAGATAATCATCAAAAGCATCAAAAAGACTCGTTTTTTTGTTTTTTGTTTTTTTTTTTTTTTNAACCTTGCCTCCTAGGCACAGTTTTTGTTCCCACAGGCGCGCACCCATGCGCGCCTGTTCATTGCACAGGTGCGCATATATGTGCGCCTGTACACTGAACAGGTGTGCATCAGTGCGCGCCTATACACTGAACAGGTGCACATCAGTGCGCACCTGTTCACTTCACAGGCGCGCCCTTACGCGCGCCTGTTCATTTTGCAGACGTGCATCGATGCGTGCCTGTCAAACCTATAGGCACGCATTGATGCGCGCCTGTTCAACTCACAGGCACGCCTTATTAAATTCCCCCTACTGTGCACCCATGCGCGTATGTTCGGTTCACAGGCGCGCACGTATGCGTGCCTTTCACCGAATCGCCCACGCATGTGGGCCCCACACCCCCTAAAAACCCCTGTACGGCCCTCCGTACAAACCCTGCCCAAAAATTGAAAACCTATTTCTATGCAGGATGATCAGACCATTAACCTGATACTTGCAGAACGTCGATCGGATACCTCGTCCTCCCCGAATCTCCAAATCTCCTCTAAAATCTGCTCGTCCAGTCACTGTTGCAGTAGGTACAAATGAGGTGGCAATGTGGGCCCTACATCTATATATAGGCCTTTTGCCAAACTTCCACTCACCATTCCGAGAGCCCAAGGTGTCCATTTTTCAAACCATCTTCAGCCACGGGATCAGCATCCCACCACCTACATCCCAGCTGTCCCTGGGTCACTTTTCATCGTGAGCCCCCGGGGCGCCTTTTTTCACATCATGGTCAGGTACGCATGCGCATTGTCACATTTATCTAATACATGCTCATATCTTTGATTCTCTTCAGATATTGTTCACTTTGGGTATTTGGTTGTTCTGTGTGCAGGTACTTGATCATCATCCATCAACATCATTCCTTCAGGTATATACTCAGCACTGGCATGTAGTCTCTCCCGCTGTATTGCATTTACATTTCCAGTCACACCCTCTAATATTGGCCTTTAGGATCCTCATTCCTGGCTCTGCAGTACCCACACCTCCATTTTCATCTTCGGTACTGTTACCCGGTAGCTTTCTTACCCACATGAGTTGTCCCATTCATAGCACCGTTTGGCACTTTTTGACACTCATGTTGTTCTTCATTACCCTTTAGGGATGGGAGTCCCGATAGTCTTTCATCATGTTGCGAATCAACCACATACTCCTTCTCCTCATTTTGATAGCTTCTCCCATGGACTCCCAGGTTATCTCTTTACAGTTCTATTTTTTTTACCTGCACCTCCGCAGTTTCATGAACCCTTCATTTCATCCACCATCAGTTTGCCCATCTGTGAACCTCTCTTCATTTCACCTACCTCATACAGAAACTCACCAATGGGGCCCCCACCCTTCATTAGTTTTCCAAAACAAATTATGCCCTCCCTAGGGCACTCATGTCACACTGGGGCACCCGTTTCTGTATTTGTACATTTTTTCCCACACAAATTATTCGTTATTTATTGTACAAACGCCTTTATTTCCATTCATTACATTTTCTTTTGTCATCCCCGTTGGCGACTTGCTTCCTTTTGGCCACACGCAACCCATGCCACCCTTGGTTGGAGCATTACTTATCATCTACCCTTGCCGGCATCGTCCATATCTTTAGAGTACTCCACAGGTCACTTACCTCTACCCTCTGAACTTGTTCACCTTGTCCCGCCTCTGGCACAACTTATCCTCGGTCTTGGCGTCCCCCCGACACTCGACCTTGTCACACAGTTGCGGCCACTCGTTATATCATACATCCTTCAACCAAGGGTAGTCTTGAGTCTTCCCACTTTTTGACTTCGTCCATGTACCTCTGCTACTTCCTCACCTCAGTAGATTCCATGAAGCCCTTTTCTTCTGGGAGTCGCGTTCCCCTTTTGTCGACAGCAGTACAATTTTTCCAGAAGGGCGACAGTATCTTGATTCTCATTCTCCATTCAATGAGAGATATCGGACGGCACAGGGTGAAACACCATTGCTCCCTGCTATCATTGGCCCCCATACCATTCGACGCCAACACTTTCTCGTGTTATGGTGGGTCTTACTTTGCGACTATTGCAGTTATTTTTATCATTTGTCAAAGACCTCTGAACCTGGTAGGGCCATCAATGCCTGCATCATCGTCGCTACTTATTACCGCGATCATTGCCTATTGTTCAGAGTATGTTCCTTTGCAGAATTGTCTTCTGCCTTTATCATCACCGCCCCCAAGGGCACTGCAGTTGTCTACACCAACACTTCACATCTTTTTTTAGAGTTACATAACATGAGCATGGGGCATGCCCGCCTTGTTTGTACACAGTTTTCTATTTTTTTTGCACAACTCTCAGAAGATTGGGTCCTACCGGTTCCTTTTTTCTCCAACGGATCACTCTAAACGATCCCACTATTGCTCTCTCTTACAACAACATTCCTAGTAGAAGAAACATTGATGGATTTCAGCTATACGTATGCTCCTAACCTCATCCATTAGGGGGCATCTATTATCACTGAAATTTCATCCGCACATGGCGACAAGAACTCAGCATCGTCAAACAGTAATGAAGTCATTCATGGCACTGAATTAATTTCACAGCATTCCAAAAAGGTCAAAAACTATACAAAGTAACCAAAAATTGAAGAGCGCTTTACAGAAGTTGGGTGCGTGTGCACATGCGTGGAATAGAAACGTACCATGCGTGCATAGGTGCACGATGCGCGGCTGTTGGCACAAAAACCTGCGCACCTGCTAAACGGCGCATTTACTGAATTGGTTGGCCTCCCAACCACTTATGGATCAGCTCCCAAGCCGATTTGACCCTCAAATCTGAGTTGAATCCGCATGGTAGGCTGGTCAAAGACCTAATAAAGCCCTAAAGAGCCTCTTTTCACACTACAAAGAAGTTACATAATCACCCAATGCAATGCTATAAAAAGCCATGAAGAAACCTCATTTTCTCAAGGAATTTCATGTAATGTTATGCTGCCTAGATTGTTTTAAGGACTCACTCCTTGGCAATAACATATTGGCACCATTTCAATGAGCAATCCACCTAGGAGTTCTTTCATCACCATTTTAACTTTCTTGTTGTAAGGAGAGCAAGCTTGTGAGGGACAAAGAGCCTTCCTTTGGAGAAAGAAGGGACTCAAAGTCCCCTTTCTTCATTGTGCTTTGATTTCATCAATAGATCAGCCTAAAAACATTGGTGATATTGGTCTTTTTGTGTTTGTTATTTCTCTACCCATATGCTTATGATTTTAGTTTCTATTAGTTTAATTCTCGCTTATAGTTTTGTTTTTATTTCTCTAACCTTTTCCTCTACAACTATCATGCTCAGCAAGACCCAACTGGGCATGTAAGCACCTCTTATTTGCTCACCAAGGTGACGAAAAGGGTGCAAACACCGTGCTACAATGAAAAATAGGTACCCGATGCCGCGAATAGATGACCTCTTCGATCAGATGAAAGGAGCAGTGGTATTCTCAATGATCGATTTGCAATCAAGGTATCATCAGTTAAGGATAAAGGAAGGTGATATCCCAAAAAATGCCTTTCGAACTCAGTTTGGACATTACGAGTTTGTTGTAGTACCTTTCAGATTGACCAATGCACCAGCAGTATTCATCAGCCTCATGAATGGCGTATTTCGGAAGTACTTAGACCGTTTTGTACAAGTCTTTTTATATGACATCCTCATATATTCCAAGAATGAAAGAGAACATGAGGAACACTTACGAATAGTGTTGTTATGCCTTAGAGAGAAAAAATTGTATGGGAAGCTGTCGAAGTGTTCCTTCTTCCAGAAAGAGATCCACTATTTGGGTCATATCATTTCCAGCGAAGGAATCTCTGTGGACCCAGAAAAGGTAAAGGCCATTATGGAGTGGCCAGTGCCAAAAAATGCCCATGAAGTGAGAAGCTTCATGGGGCTAGCAGGTTATTACCGGAGATTTGTGGAAGGATTCTCCAAAATAACGAAACCCATCACCACCTTGCAGCGTAAGGGGGTCAGGTATGAATGGATAGAAGAGTGTGATAGAGCATTCATTGAGCTTAAGAGGTTACTAACTAGTGCACCGATTCTACGAGTGTCATATATGGAAAAGGACTTCACGATCTGCACGGATGCCTCAAAGCAAGGGTTGGGAGTCGTGCTAATGTAGGATGGAGGAGTGATAGCTTCTGCATCAAGGAAGTTGAAGAAACATGAGGAGCTATACACGACTCATGATTTAGAGTTGGCAGCTGTAATGCTAGCTCTAAATATTTGGAGGCACTATCTTGTGGGGTGAAACTTTGTGCTCAAAACGGACCATCAAAGTTTAAAACATCTCTTCACTCAAAGAGATCTGAATGCTAGGCAAACATGATGGAGTGAGTTTATGAGTGAGTACGATTTTGGTATTTTGTACATCAAGGGAAAGGAAAATGTGGTCACAGATGCCTTGAGTAGGAGACCACGTATCTTCTCCTTGATAACCTTAAAGGTCAATCTCAGGGAACATGTGTTGAAACAACTCCTAGGAGACAGTTGGTATTTAAAGGTTACTTCAAACCTCCAGAGCGGGAGGCAGTTAGACCCAAAGTATGAAGAATATAATATGGAAATAGACGGATTGTTAAGATATCAAGGAAGGATGTACATCCTTGAGAATGGGGATATTCGAAGTATCATACTGAAGGAATCCCATAGATCACTTTATTGTGCGCATCCGAGAGTGAAGAAGATGTATGTAGATATGAGGAAGCTCTTCTTCTGGGTAGGAATGAAGCGCGATGTAGTCCATTTCGTTGCCAAATGCCTAGAGTGTCAACAGGTGAAAGCCGACCACCATCACTCGGCAGGCCTCCTACAACCACATGATGTCCCTATGTCCAAGTGGGAAGTCATCTCTATGGATTTTTTTGTGGGGTTTCCTCTCACATCCAATAGACACAATGCCATTCTTGTGATAGTGGATAAGTTAACCAAGAGTGCTCATTTTATTTCGGTTAGAGACACTTACGATGTCACTGATGTGGAACGTGTGTTTGTAAGCGAGGTTATCCATTTTCACAGGATACCTAAGAAGATCATTTCAGATAGGGACTCCAGATTCACTTCTAGGTTCTGGACAAGTTTATAGTCAACGTTGGGGACTCAGTTGAACTTAAGCACAACTTATCATCCTAAAACAGATGGGAAAACTGAGAGAGTAAATCAAGTCATGGAAGACATGCTTAGGATGTACGTAATGGATAATCAAACCCAGTGGGAGAAGTACCTAGATTTGGTAGAGTTTGCCTACAATAACAGTTATCATAGCTCCATCGGAATGCCACCCTATGAAGCTTTGTATGGGAGGCCATGTAGAACGCCATTGAGTTGGGATAGACTAGAAGATCGAATAACAGTTGGGCTAGAATTGATTCAAGAAATGGAGGAACAAGTGATTTAGATTAGGCAGAGACTAAAGGAAGAATAGGATAGGAAGAAAATCTATGCGGATGCACACAGGACCGACTGAAGTTATGAAGTGGGAGACCAGGTTTTCATTCGTATCAGGCCTAATAAGAGTACCATACGGTTTGGGAAGGGGACAAAATTGTCACCTCAGTTTATAGGACCATTCAGGATCCAAGAGAAAATTGGACCCATTGCCTATCATCTCGTACTGCCACCCCACTTGCATAAAACTCATAATGTATTTCATGTATCTATTTTACGTCATTATGTTGTTGATGAATCACATAAACTAAATTGGAAGGAATTGCAGGTATCGGACATGGGAACCCTCATGGTAGAACCGTTACACATATTGGACCATAGAGTCTGATAGCTCAGGAACCATCTGGTAGACCAAGTTAAGGTCCAGTGGGACAAGTATAGTCCAGGATCTGCTACTTGGGAAGATGTCGAGACACTATGGCAAGACTAGCCCTCACTGTTTTGACCACCTCGACAACATGTTTCTCAAAGGTGGGGTGTATATAACACCACCTTTTGACTTAGATAGCCAGGATTACCTAAGGACTATATACTTTATTTTCTAAGTCACAGTGAAACTATTAAGTGATACACTTAAACTTTAAAATTTATGAACTTTTATGAATGTTTAAATGTTATTGATGATGATGTATATGATGCGATCTACTACATGCATGTAAATTTT
>ML805466.1:262829-279531 GCA_009831015.1 Picea engelmannii
TTCTTATTATGCTCTTATCTAATCAAATGAAAAGAAATATAATAATGGCATAAAAATTAACATGGTTTCAGAGCCAACCTGAAGGAAGCACAATTTGCAAGAGGAAAAACGTCACTGTTACCGTACCCAAAAATTATGGTTTTGCAAAAGTAACTCTTTTCATCTCCCTAAACACCTAGAAAGTTGTGCCCTCCCCCAAGAATCATTTTGGCACTTAGAGCACACCTTTTCAGTGGCTAGATCTCCCGAAAAGTGAAACCCTAGTTTCACAAAGTACCAGAAAACTAGAGTACCAGAAGTACCAGAGTACCAGAAGTACTAGAAAACCAGAAGCACCAGTCCAAAAATATACAAATCAAGTTTAAGGGAGTAAAGGTTGGATTTTTGAAATTTCGACTGCACCAGCTAACTTGCCTCAACTCAGCGCTCCTATCTCCTGGATCAGAATTTCAAAGTTTGAAAAATTAGGGTTTCCTCATAAAACCCTAAGTTGCAGTTGCAGTACTAGTTGCAGTTGCAGCCGTAGAACTAGTTGCAATCACCCTTGAAGTTATCTCAAGAGTTGATTACCGCCGCTACCAGATGGAGTCACTACCTGCAAATGCTATCCGAGGTATGTACTTACATATGTTTAATGGTTAAACCCTAAAGAGTATTTGCAGGAGAAGGTATCTTTTGTCATAGATCCAGAAGGATCTCAAGATCCAACACATTCAAAGGAATGATGCAACCCAAGTGTGATTATTCTGATATACATCTATTTGTCATGACATTATCTTAATCAGTGTTTCATGTTGAAGCTATGATCAAATTATTAGAAGGATTAAAAGTTGATCATAGAGTTTATCCTCTAACCTAACCTTCTGTCAAGATAGTGTATTGTCTTAGTACAGAATATAGGTTGAAGAAAGCACTCGTCACTTGAGTGAAGGAGACCTGGAAGAAAAGAAAGCACTCACTCTTGAGGTCAAGGCTCCAGGTTTGATTAATCAAGATTCAAAGGTACACATGACAAGCTGATGACTTTAGTTGAGATAGCAATCGTCGTAAAGTATTATACTTGATAGCATGTGAGAATATAGATGTAAATACTTTGTCTGATACAACTAACACATCCTCTAGGAGAAACCTCATGTGTTAGTTTTGGATTGCCATGGAAGAATGCTTGGTCACAACACTAAGAGAGTGTTGACCTCATTTCGTATTGTATTCCTTACCTTTAATCTTTGCTAAATTATAAGTAATAATCTCTAAAGGAACTACTGTGATGATTGTTCGTTGACGCAGGGCCACGCCACCCAGGCACATCCACTCACAGGATCTTCTTCTTCTCAGCCCGAAGAACTCTAAGGTTCTTCTAATTCCTTATTGGGAATTATCTACCCAATGATTCTTTCGCCCGACTTCCCTCCTTCTTGGCTTATCGGAGAATCGGAACTCGCAACTTCGCGAGTCCAAAGGTCAGTGGTCGGATGTGAATCTTACGAGTCCCCGAGCACCGATATGAATCAATGCTAACCTCACCCTTCTCCTATCGTGACTTACCCTATCACGACTTCACGACTCGCTATATCAAGCACTTGGATTTTCCAACTCCCGATACCCGATGCGCTGAAATGCAGATGCACACGTGAGTTGACTTTTCAACGGTCCCTTACTCGTGGGACTTCAGACTTCGCGAGATCGTGAATCCTAACGCCGATATTTGGGGACTTCTCACGGCGAGATCTCGATGACTTATGCCATCTGTCCTCCACTCACTGACTTATCTATGGCCCACACTGTCCTCCAACAGTCGGAATATCGCTTATCACAATATCGCGATCCCCGTGGCCAAATCCTCGAGTCTTTTCTCACGAGACCCCGATACATGATCCCACGCGCAGATCTGACAGTTCTCCTATGATCCAAATCCAATGGCTATTCTCCTTCTCGCTCCTTGCGTCTTCGTGACTTGGAGTACCCAATGCTTGGGCTCTCACCCTGCGAACTCCCAAGTTCGCGAGATCTCTCGATCTCTGCCACCTTTCCTCCTCAAATGGATGGCTCCTAGTCCTCTTGCCACTTCGCCACTTCATGTCCTCGCGCTTCGTGACTTTGAGTACCCAATACTTGGGCTCTCACCCTACGAACTCCCAAGTTTGCAAGATCTCTCGATCTCTGCCACCTGTCCTCCTCAGATGGACGGCCCCTAGTCCTCTCGCCACTTCGCCGCTTCGTGTCCTCGCGCTTCATGACTTTTAACACCAAATCCTCAGCCCTTCCACCCACGAGATCCCGACATGCGATGTGCCACCCGTCCACTTGCCGACTCCTGTGGCCCCACACAGTTCTCATGGTCGTTGGGATATCGCGTATCGTAATATCGTGATTCCCGTTACCAAGCCTTGGACACTTTTCTCACGAGATCCTGATAGGCGATCTCATGAATAATCCAATGGCCCTGACCGGCTTGGATCAACGGTACTGCCCCTCCTGAGCTTAGAACCTCCCCACACTTGCACTGTAACTACGTCGCACCTATGGAAGATCTAACGGCCCTCAGAACTTCGTGAAATCTCCTCCGAAGATTTCATCCATTCGTTCTCCCTTTAAGGAT
Organism: Picea engelmannii; assembly: GCA_009831015.1. Classification (NCBI taxonomy): domain Eukaryota; kingdom Viridiplantae; phylum Streptophyta; class Pinopsida; order Pinales; family Pinaceae; genus Picea; species Picea engelmannii. Next base: position 265,429 of record ML805466.1, read on the forward strand.
TCTGCGAAATGAATAAGTGCCTCTCCATGAGACTCATTCGCCTGCTTCACCAATATGCGACGCTTCTCCCTGACTTTCCACGGAAACTTCCCTGCCCTTAGCCTTCAATGAATTCAAAGGTCTATCCCTCCTGATATTTCTCACGACCTTCAAGTCCTCTAAGCAACCCCTTGCGCGCACTCCTTGCGGCAAATATTTAACGACGTCTCAGTGTTGAAGTCTTTTGACTCTACGCACCCCTGCAGCAGCAGCCTTCGGATACTCTACTCAAAATCGCAACTCTGAGACTTGTCTTGGCCTGCACACTCCTTGCACGGCACTGTGCCTAACTGCACCTTCGAGATGAATGAGAACAAAAGCTAACTCTAGTTGAACCCTTCTGTCAACGCACTCCTTGCGGACAAATTCGACTGCATTCCTTGTAGGAATTCTATGGCTCAATTAGAGAAACAATTGAAACTCATTCACTCTTCCTTCCAGACTTTAATCTCAACACATGAAATCATACACACAGCATAATAGCAAATGCTTAACAAGAAGTAAATACTCATGAGCATAGCATTCAACACACATACACAGAGAATAACACAATAGCCATAAATCTGAATCAACTTCTTCTATTAATTCAAGATCTGTACATGGGTGTTCTTCTACAGTTCTCTGCTTCTCTCCTATGCTCTGAATTCTTCTAACTCTTTCCTGAACTATCTTACAATGCACAATGAGGGTGTCTATATTCATTCTCCCTCTTTCTCCTAAGACTGTCTAATCTAATATTCAATTCTACCTACTTACAACTACTACTATAAATGCCTCTGTCTATCTTAGACGAGAGCGGGGTGCTCAAGGTATGAATACATTTTACCAAGGTGCCATAATTAAATGATCTCATTTATGTTTAGCGCATCAACTTCAAGGGAAAATTTTAAAAAATTGGCATTAGCGTGTGCCCAGCTATCCTTCGTCTTCTGTGCTGGCTCACTTGTCTCGGGAGATGCTCCTGCATCATACTCCCTCACTTGAAAATTTGCATGGGCTCTTGTCCATGAGCTCCTGCACGGTATGTCCATGCTTTCGTATCTCTGCTTCAGTCTCCCAGCAGGCATCTTCAACTGGATGGCCCTTCCACTTGACCAAATATTTGAAATATTCTTTCCTTCTGGCTTTCTTACCCACTCGTTTATTCATTATCTGTTCCATATGTGGCTTCTCTGCAACTGGCATCTGCTTCTGCCACTGGACCTCTGGTTGATCATCACTTTCTGCTCCTACTTCATCAGCTTTATATGGATATAAATCCGAAACATTAAATGTCAGAGATATTCCGATCTCATCCGGTAACTCAATTTCATAAGCATTCTGTCCCATTTTCTTCAAGACCTTGCATGGCCCAATTTTCTTCATTTTTAATTTATTATATGTTCCCCTTGGGAACCTTTCTTTCCTCAAATGCGCCAGAACTAGATCACCAACTTCAAACTGAAGTTGTCTTCTATGTTGATCTGCTCTAGGCTTGTACTCCTGGCTTGATTTCAACAGTCGTTCCTTCACCCTGGTGTGAAGTTCTTTCATCGCTTCAGCGAATTCTTCTACACTAGCGCTGCTAGTCCCAGTCTATTCTGAATCCCTCAATTCAGAAACTCCTCTCGGTTGCATTCCATATACAATCTGAAATGGACTTCGGCCTATGCTCCTGTTCACTGAATCATTGTATGCGAACTCTGCTTGTGCCAATATGCTATCCCAGCTGTCATGGTGCTCTGTCACCAAGCCCCTTAACAAGTCTCCCAGACTTCTGTTGACCACTTCTCTTTGTCCATCCTTCTAAGGATGATAAGTAGAACTAAACATCAAATTAGTTCCTAGCTTCTTCCATAATGTCCTCCAGAAATGCCCTATGAATTTTGTGTCTCTATCTGAAACTATGCTTTTCGACAATCCATGAAGTCGAACGACCTCCTTGAAGAATAGATTTGTGATGTGAGTCACATCATTGGTCTTCTGGCATGGGATAAAATGTGCCATCTTGGAAAACCTATCCACTACCACAAATATGGAATCAACACCTCTTTGGGTCCTTGGCAACCCCAATATAAAATCCATGCTAATTTCATCCCACGGCTTGTCTGGTATGGGCAATGGCTGATAAAATCCTGCATTCTTCTTTCTTCCCTTTGAATGCTGGCAAATCCTGCACCTGTCTACAAACCTCTTAACCTATGACTGCATCCCTAGCCAAAAGTATGACTCGCTCAGTTTTTCAAATGTCTTATCATGACCGAAGTGTCCGGCCAATCCTCCACTGTGTTTCTCTTTCAACAGATTCTCCCTCATGGAGCAATTCAGAATACACAACTGATTGCCCTTAAACAGCAACCCTTCCTGGATCACGTACTCTATCCACTGGCTTCTGTCTCTGAGAACTGGATTCTCAATTACTTCATAAGCTTCCTTAAAGTATAAATCATCTGCATACATGTCCTTAAGATCATCAAATCCTAACATCCGGACTTTGAACTCCTGCAACAGCAAACACTTCCTGCTCAAAGCATCAGCAACTTTGTTAGCAGTACCAAAAATATGTTTGATCACCAAAGTGAAATTTTTCATGTATTCAACCCATTTAACATGCCTCTGATTCAACTTTTCCTGTTGAGTCACAAATTGTAATGCATGGTTATCACTATATAAAACAAATTCCTTTGGAATCAAATAGTGCCTCCATTTCTTCAATGCCTGTATGATGGCATAGAATTCCTTATCATATGTGGAATATTTCTCTTTTACCTCATTCAGCTTCTCGCTGAAATATGCAATCGGCTTGTCTTCCTGGCTCAAGACTGCCCCTATGGCAAACTCGCTTGCATCACATTTTACCTGAAATGTTTTCTGAAAATCCGGCAACACCAACACTGGTTGTTTCGTAATCTTCTGCTTCAACAGATTGAATCTCCTCTCAGCCTCTGTTGTCTAGTGAAAATATTTATGTCTTTTCTTCACTGTGTCCATCATTGTTGCACTAATCTTGCTAAAATTCCTAACGAATTTTCGGTAGAAACTATCCAAACCGTGAAAACTTCTCACCTCAAATATGTTCCTCGGTGATGGCCAATTCTTGATTACCTCCACCTTATCTGGATCCATCCTCAATTCATTTGTAGATATAACAAACCCCAAATAAATGAGTTTTGTCTTCATGAATGAGGACTTCTTCATGTTTATCAGCAGCTTCTCTTGTTGTAATCTCTTCATCACAATAGCCAAATGCTTCAGATGTTCATCCTTCGTCTTGCTGAAAATCAATATGTCATCCAGATACACGATGACAAATTTCCCGATGAACTCCTTCAGGACTTCATTCATCAACCTCATAAAGGTACTTGGTGCATTCGTCAAGCCAAATGGCATGACAAGCCATTCATACAAACCTTCATGTGTCTTGAATGTTGTTTTCCATTCGTCACCTTCTCTCATACGAATCTAATGAGATCCACTCTTCAAATCTATCTTTGAAAAAAAAATTGCCCCACTTAAGCAGTCCATCAGATCATCCATCCTCAGCAATGGGAATCTATACCTGATAGTTATCTTATTAATGGCTCTTGAATCAGTGCACATTCTCCAGCCTCCGTCTTTCTCCGGACTAAGTACCGTCGGAACAGCACATGGACTCAAGCTTTCTCTGACCAATCCCTTGTCCAACAACTCCTAGACCTGCTTCTTGACCTCCTTATTCTCTTGTGGTGTCAATCTATATGCGGCTTTGTTTGGTAAACCATCTCCTGGTATGAGGTCTATATGGTGACTCACACTTCTCATCGGCGGCAACGAATGAGGTAGTTCGTCCACTACAATATCAGCGAACTCTTCCAACAGTTCTTGAACTTCTTCTGGAAAATCATCCACCCTTGTACTAGTCAGAACAATTCTCGGTTTTCTGACCACAAAGAATTGTGGATCCCCCTTTTTCTTAACTTCTGTAAGAAGTTCCTTCCCACTCATGAGAAGTACTATGTTGTTTACCTCCAGCTTCACCTCTTTATCTTCAATTAGATGCAACATATGAGTTCTCCCATTCCTCTCCAGGGTATATGTATTCATCCTCCCATCATGAATTACATTTCTATCATATTCCCATGGTCTGCCCAGCAATAAATGACAGACATCCATAGGAATAACATCACATAAAATCCTATCATTATATCCTCCTATATTAATGTCAACTAAGCACTGTTTAGTGACATTTACCTGATGTCCCTTATGTAGCCATGAAACTTTGTATGGACTCGGGTGATCAGTTGTCTCCAGCTCCAGTTTTTCTACCATCTCAGTTGAAACGAGATTATCGGTGCTTCCACTGTCCACGATGACCTTTCACACTCTATCCTTGGTCTTGCAAGCAGTCCTAAAAAGACCGTTCCTCTGCACTGAATTCTCCATCTCTTTCTCTGGCGTCAAAAGGACCTTCCGCATCACCAGCAATCTTCCACCTTCAGCGTACTCTGCCTCAACATCTTGCCTCTATGCCTCGACGATGTGAGTCTCTCCAGTTTCTCTCTTTTTCTCTAGACACTCGAATGACTTGTGTCCATTTTTTCCACATGTGAAGCATGTGATTACTCCACCTCTTCCTCTTCCTCTACCTCTGGTACGAGGAAACCTATTATTATCAGCATATCCTCCTCTCTACTCAGTATGTTTTCCTCTTTGCTCAGCATCTCTCCCTCGTTGCAAACTTCCACCTCTCTCTGTCTAAGTCTGAGGTTTCTTCCAGTCATCCTTGGGCTTCTGGTATTTATCTTGGGCAACCGATTTGCCTTTGGGTTGACTCCTACCTCTGCCTCGCTAACCTTTCTTACAGCTCAGCTTCTCTTCAGCTTTCAAATCCATTTGATAGGCATCCTCCACCGTTCAGATGGTTTCGATATTTATTTCATCCTGAATTTCATACCTCAGGCCATTCATATACCTAGCCACCTTTTCGTCATTGCTTTCGCGATGACCTGCCCTGATATTCAACCTGTAAAATTCCTCAGTATACTCCTTCACTGTCATCAGCTTCTGTCTCAGGTTCTGCATCCTTCTGAACAGAGAAATTTGATAATCCCTGGGAATGAATTTTTCCTTCATCTTTGCAATCATCCTGTCCCAACTCTTAATTTTCTTCTTGCCTTGGCAATGCCTTTCATCTTGTAGTTCATCCCACCACAAGGATGCATGTCCTTTTAATCTCGTGATGGCATGTCTGACCTTCTTATCCTCTTCAATATCTTCATAATCGAAGTAAGTGTCTAGAGCTCTAATCCAATCTAATAGCTCTTCCGCATCCAGATTTCCCTCATAAACTGGAATGTCCATCTTTACCTTTGTACTCATTCTTGCAATAGCTTTAAGTAAGCGTTCACTCGCTGCATCTTCCGCTGGGATTTCTTCTCCTCCATGTCCAACATCCTCTTCATCTTCGGATTCACGGATATCTCCTACATCATCTTTGCACCTTTGTGATGTCTCCATGTCCTCCATTCTGGCACGAAGATTTCACATTTCTCTCTCCATGTCTGAATTCTGCACTTGCCTACCTCTTTCTCTGGACAATTCCCTTTCCTCCTCTGGATTGGGTGATTGTCTACCCCTTCTCCTTGGAAGCATGGTGAACTCTCCTTTTCCTCTGCTATAGAAAGCAAAGAAGCTTTTTCTAAGCGTTGATACCACTTGACATTGGGCCGCGCCACCCAGGCACGTCCGCTCACAGGATCTTCTTCTTCTCAGCCCGAAGAACTCTAAGGTTCTTCTACTTCCTTATTGGGAATTATCTACCCACAGATTCTTTCGCCCGACTTCCCTCCTTCTTGTCTTATCGGAGAATCGGAACTCGTGACTTCGCGAGTCCAAAGGTCAGTGGTCAGATGTGAATATTACGAGTCCCCGAGCGTCGATATGAATCAATGCTGAACTCGCCCTTCTCCTATTGCGACTTACCCTATCATGACTTCGTGACTCACTATATCAATCACTTGGATTTTCCAACTCTCAATAACCAATGCGCCGAAATTTCGATGCACATGTGAGTTGACTTTTCAACGGTCCCTTATTTCGCGGGACTTCAGACTTCGCGAGATCACAAATCCTAACACCGATATTTGGGGACTTTTCACAGCGAGATCCCGATGACTTATGCCATCTGTCCTCCACTCACCGACTTCTCTATGGCCCACACTGTCCTCCAACGATTGGAATATCGCTTATCGCAATATCACAATCCCCGTGGCCAAATCCTAGAGTCTTTTCTCACGAGACCCCGATACACGATCCCACGCATAGATCCGATGGTTCTCCTATGATCTAGATCCAACGGCTATTCTCCTTCTCGCTCCTCGCGTCTTCGTGACTTGGACTACCCAATGCTTGGGCTCTCACCCTGCGAACTCCCAAGTTTGCGAGATCTCTCGATCTCTGCCACCTGTCCTCCTCAAATGGATGGCTCCTAGTCCTCTCGCCACTTCGCCACTTCATGTCCTCATGCTTCATGACTTTGAGTACCCAATACTTGGGCTCTCACCCTACGAACTCCCTAGTTCGCGAGATCTCTCGATCTCTGCCACCTGTCCTCCTCAGATGGATGGCCCCTAGTCCTCTCGCCACTTCACCACTTCGTGTCCTCACGCTTCATGACTTTTAACACCAAATCCTCAGCCCTTCCACCCACGAGATCCCGACATGTGATGTGCCACCTGTCTACTTGCCGACTTCTGTGGCCCCACACCGTTCTTGGGGTCGTCAGGATATCGCGTATTGTAATATCACGATTCCCGTTACCAAGCCTTGGACACTTTTCTCACGAGATCCCGATAGGCGATCTCGCGAATAATCCAATGGCCCTGACCAGCTTGGATCAACGGTACTGCCCCTCCAGAGCTTAGAACCTCCCCACACTTGCACTGTAACTATGTCGCACCTCTGGAAGATATAACGGCCCTCGGAACTTCATGAAATCTCCTCTGAAGATTTCTTCCATCCATTCTCCCTTTGAGGATTTTGCAAAATGAATAAGTGACCCTCCACGAGACTCATTCGCCCGCTTCGCCAATATGCGACGCTTCTCCCCGAATTTCCACGGTAACTTCCCTGCCCTTAGCCTTCAGTGAATTCAAAGGTCTATCCCTCCTGAGCTTTCTCACGACCTTCAAGTCCTCTAAGTAACCCCTTGCACGAACTCCTTGCGGCAAATCTTTAACAACGTCTCAGTGTTGAAGTCTTTTGACTCTGTGCACCCCTGCAGCAGTAGCCTTCGGATACTTTGCTCAGAATCGAAACTCTGAGACTTGGCTTGGCCTGCACACTCCTTGCACGGCACTATGCCTAACTGCACCTTCGAGACGAATGAGAACAAAATCTAACTCTAGTTGAACCCTTCTGTCAATGCACTCCTTGCGGACAAATTCGACTGCATTCCTTGTAGGAATTCTATGGCTCAATTAGAGAAACAATTGAAACTCATTCACTCTTCCTTCCAGAATTCAATCTCAACACATGAAATCATACACACAGCATAATAGAAAATGCTTAACAAGAAGTAAATACTCATGAGCATAGCATTCAATACACATACATAGAGAATAACACAACAACCATAAATCTGAATCAACTTCTTCTATTAATTCAAGATCTGTACATGGGTGTTCTTCTACAGTTCTCTGCTTCTCTCCTATGCTCTGGATTCTTCTAACTCTTTCCTGAACTATCTTACAATGCACAATGAGGGTGTTTATATTCGTTCTCCCTCTTTCTCCTAAGATTGTCTAATCTAATATTCAATTCTACCTACTTACAACTACTATTATAAATGCCTCTGTCTATCTCAGACGAGAGCGGGGTGCTCAAGGTCTGAATACATTTTACCAAGGTGCCATAATTAAATGATCTCATTTATGTTTAGTGCATCAACTTCAAGGGAAAATTTTAAAAAATTGGCACTAGCGTGTGCCCAGCTATCCTTCGTCTTTTGTGCTGGCTCGCTTGTCTCAGGAGATGCTCCTGCATCATTCGTGCTATTGCTTTATATTATCAAGAATGATATTATTATTTCTTGTTGTTTTGTTGACCTTGCCCCAGGTCACATGAGGAAGCTATAACGAAGGTTGCAGAAGGAAATGTGCTAAAGGAGAGATCATAAATGAAGCAATCATCAATGGAAAAGAAAAAGGTGGGTCACTCAGAAGCTACCATGACCCACGCTATTGAAGAATCCATGTGAACTCTAGAAGATTAGCTCACATAAACTACAAGGCACTACCATACATATGCAAAGCTGTCACAAGTTTACCAGAACTCAAGGTTGACCATGAAGGTGTATGCGATGGATGTGCGCAAGGGAAGAATATCAAGAAACCTTTTCCAAAGAGGGGCAGCAAAGAAAAAGGAGTACTGGAACTCATTCATTCAGATGTGTGTGGCCCAATGCCATCATCCTCCATTAATAGGTATGTATACTATGTATCATTCATTAATTATTATTCTCATAAAAGACCTGGATATATTTCTTAAAATCTAAAGATGAATTATTTAGTAAATTCAAGGAATTCAAAGCCTTGATAGAGAATCTTTCGGAAAGAAATATTAAGATACTCAGGTCAGATAATGGAGGAGAATATACCTTGAAGGAGTTTGTAAGCTTCTACAGAGATGTCGAGATAAAGAGTGAACTAACTAGTCCCTACAATCCCCAACAAAACAGTGTAGCTGAATGGAAGAACATAACCATGCTGGAAGCTGTGAAGATCAAGATCTTCCTATGTGCTTATGGGAAGAAGCAGCTATGGCAGTTGTTTATGTGCAGAATAGAGTATCCCATAGTGCACTAGGGCTCAAGACACTAGAAGAGATGTTCACCGGAAAGAAGATAGAGGTAAGACATCTCAAAATATTTGGTTGTCCAGTGTTTATTTGTATACCAAAAGAGAAAAGAAACAAGCTAGAACCCTTCAGGAAAGAAGGGAATATTTGTGGGATACTATGAGGTATCCAAGGCCTTCAGAATCTACATACCTAGTCACTGCCATATTGAGATCAACAGGGATGTGACCTTTGATGAAGAAGTAGCACTTAAGAAATCGAGAAGATGTCAGCTTGAAGAAATGTATGAAGAGGAACCTGTAAATCCTAGGACAACAAAACCCGTGAGGGAAGTTCCTAGAGCTGCAGAACCTGTAAGGGAGGTCATAGCTTCCCCTGATGAGGAGACTCCTGAAGATCATGATATAACAAAATTCCAAGAACCTCCTCAAATGAGCTTCTCCCATAAAAGAAAGCCTGCTTGGGCAAGAGAGCTTATTCAAGATGGAGAGAAGTATGGTGTTCCAGAAGGAACCATGAGACGGGTGAAGAGACCAAAGCCATTCTCCAGTTACACGGATTTGATGTGCAATCTACTTGATGAAGAACCCACATGCTTTGAAGAGTCCATCTAGAAGAAGGAATGGGCAGATTCCATGAAATAGGAATACCAATCCATAATAAAGAATGATGTATGGGAAATAGTTCCCAGATCGAAGAATAAAGATGGGGTATCCTACAAATGGCTCTTCAAAATAAAACATGATGCTAATGGAAGTATTGAGAAATATAAAGCAATATTTGTTGCTCGTGGCTTTTCCCAGAAGGAAGGAATCGACTATGAAGAGACATTCGCTCCTGTGGCCAGATACACTTTGATCAGAACCATTAGAGCTCTTGTTGCTAAGATGAAATGGAAGCTGGACCATATGGATGTGAAGACATCTTTCCTGAATGGTGTTATCGAAGAAGAAATGTATATAGAGTAACCCCAAGGATTTGAGGTTGAAGATAGGAAGTCCCATGTCTGTCAATTGAAGAAAGCCTTATATGGATTGAAGCAAGCTCCCAAAGCTTGGTATGGTCGTATAGAAAGTTTCTTGATGAGCTTGGGCTTTACCAAGAGTAAAGTAGACTCAAATCTCTACTTCAAGATTATGGATAATGAACCAATAATATTATTACTATATGTGGATGAATTATTCTTAACTGGAGAAGAAAATCTCATCGTTGAATGTAAACAGAGACTTTCCACGGAATTTGAAATGAAAGACCTTTCCCTAATGCATTACTTCTTAGGTCTTGAGGTATGGCAGAGTCCAGAGAGAATCTTCCTTAAACAAGGGAAGTACATGGTCGAAATATTAAAGAGATTCGACATGCTAGAATGCAAGTCCATGAATACTCCCATGGAAGCGAAGCTAAAGCTGTTGCTCGATACTTTGTCAGATTTGATAGATGCCACTCTGTACAGACATAAGATTATTGGATCGTTGATGTACCTGATGAACACCAGACCAGACATCTATTTTGTAGTGAACACCTTGAGTCAGTTTCTAGTAGAGCCCAAATGTGTTCACCTAGTGGTTGAAAAACATGTGATGAGGTACCTTAAATTTACAGTGGATTATGGTCTCAACTATGATGGAGATCATGACTTCTCATTGAGTGGATATACTGATGTAGATTGGGCAGGAAGCGTTGCTGATAGAAAAAGCACTTTCAGATGTTGTTTCAGTTTGGGATCAGCTATGATCTCATGGCAGAGTAGGAAGCAATCCAGTATTTCTCTCAGCACAATGGAAGCAGAGTACATTGCCGCATGTTCTGCTAGCTGTGAAGCTATATGGCTTCGAAAGTTGTTGATAGACCTATTTGATTTGGAGATGAGAGCAACCGTGATTCTATGTGACAATCAAAGCTGCATTAAAATGATAGAGAATCTTGTGTTCCATGACAGGTCGAAGCACATAGATATCCGCTATCATTTCATCCATGACATGGCACAAAGAGGAGCCTTGAATCTCCAGTACATTAGCACGGATGAACAGGTTATTGATGTGATGACTAAGCCTCTATCTCGTGTAAAGTTTTAACACTTTCAAGATAAGCTTGGTATTGTACGAAAGGACCTTCCCTGAAAGGGGGAGTAGATGTATTCCTTTCTTCTGACCTCATTGTTAGACATAAATCAAGATGAGTCATGCTTCTGACCTCGTTGTTAGACATAAAGCATGATGCCATGTGATCCTTGCTTTTGACCTCACTGTTGGATGTAAATCATGACATCGTGTGATCCTTGCTTCTGACCTTGTTGTTAGATGTAAAGAAAGATGATTCATGATTCTGACCTCGTTGTTAGACGTAAAGCATGATGTTGTGTGATCCTTGCTTCTAACCTCACTGTTAGATGTAAAGCAACATGAGTCATGCTTCTGACCTAGTTGTTAGACGTAAAGCATGACTTCGTTGATTCCTTGATTCTGACCTAGTTGTTAGACATAAAGCAAGATGATTCATTGCTTCTGACCTCATTGTTAGACGTAAAGCGATATGTTAATGTGTTCCTTGCTTTTGACCTCGTTGTTATATGTAAAGCAATATGAGTCATGCTTCTGACCTAGTTGTTAGACGTAAAGCATGATGTTGTGATTCCTCGCTTATGACCTAGTTGTTAGATGTAAAGCGAGATGATGATATTACTTGCTTCTGGCCTAGTTGTTAGACGTAAAGCAAGATGTGATTGACACTAAGCTACTAGCTTAACCATTGTGACATTGAGCTAGTGTAGTACTGTGATGTGCCAGCCTAGTGCTGTGATGAGGTATCATTTTTTACTGATACATATTTGATGCAGATGATTATAGCATTCTTTCGAGAATGATGATGTTGCTGGTGAAGAAAAATTCCGATGACTCATAAATGTGCTAGACAATGTTTCAAGATGATATTGACGATAATGTCCTATAGATGCCACTAATGATGCAGACCTCTCTCGCCTGATGCTGATGAAGAATACCCTTCTTGCTAAGGGGGAGTGTTGAAATAATGTAACTACGAAGAGCATTCTTATTATTATTTTATTATTGGATTAAATCCCCATTGTGGATTAATCATGTCATTATTATTATTATTGTTATTGGATTAATATGCATTGAGGATTAATCATGTTGGTAATTGTATAAGGACCAAATCCCCTTTTGTGGATTGGTCATTGGACAATTACAAAGTGCAGAATAAGAAGTCAGCCCCAACAGTTATAATGGAAGACCCAGAATTAATTAAAGGTGGGTTTACCCACCCAGAGTGAGAGGTTGTCCCTGCCAGTTGTGACCTTTCACGCGTGCCAGTCTGATATAAATAAGAGGCTAGCACCTCACTTCAAACATACAACTCACTTGCTCATTATCTTATGAGGCAAGATGAAATTACCAATTAGAGAGAGGAGAAGAAGAGTGGTGCATCTCTTGGGGAGGACTATCTGTATTGGTTTGAGTTATCTCTTGAACATTGTATAAGCTATTTATGATAAGGAAGTTTTTGTTGGGTTTTTATCCCCTAGAGGGTTTCCCAGGATAAATGTTGTGTCTCTTGTGAATGTGTATTTCTCAGTGATCTTGTTCTTTTTATTCTCTTATATAATAAAATGAAAAGAACTATAATAATGGCATAAACATTAACATCAAGAAGCTTCAACAATGGGAAATGTTGGCAGAAGCATGCATAGAATTCATGCAATTGTTGATGGCAGGAAGGTTGATCATCAATCCACTGTCGTGGAGGTTGAAGATAAAATTCATGAAAACAATATTTCCATATTAATTGACTAAGGATCTAGTTTGAGTTATATTACTCCAGCTTTAGTAGAAGAAAACAAGTTAAAAAGGGAAAAACATGCTAAATCATGGTTAGTACAAGTAGAAACTGGGACAAAAAGGAAGGTAACAGATTTTATTTCTGATTGTGAACTAAGTATAGATGGTTAAAATAAAAAATTAAATCTGAATGTATTACCTTTGGGGTCTTATGATATAATCATCGGAATGGACTGGTTAGAAAAACATAAAGTGATGTTAAATTGTTACAAAAAGTCGTTTGTGTATGTAACATCCCAGTCTAGTGCACTGAATGAACTTATTCTTTGAGGACACTTGCTCGCAAGTGATCTGGATTACTATGCTATTAAAACTTTTGATTTTGATTATGAGGCATTATGGGTTGATGACATGTTGTTTTACTACATTGACATAGACATGTGGTATTGACTCAGTTTACTGACTATGCAGGATTTTGGACCTCAAGGATGAAGAGGCATCGATGGAACCCCTTGGACTCTGGATCGAGTCAGGGAGTGTACCATTGGGGTTTGATTGTTTTACTGTGATATTAGTGCATCTGATTAGATGATATGATATGGATATGTTCTGACATGATTTGTTGATGATGTAGGCTGACGATAGCTTTCTGATGAGACTCACATGTGGAGTAAAGGGGTCATGCACGACTACCAGAGATGTTGAGGGAGAGGTGTTGGCAGCATCCCTACCACAGCCTACTAGCACTCCCGCCATGGCTCAAACTATAGGTTAACGTTTACCTCATTCAAGAGGACCCACGATGTCGTGAGGGTAGACTGCGACAGTCACTTACGATGATTATAAGGGGTGCACAATAAGGCGGGGGCCTTATTCCTTAGAGTGCCTTAGTCTCCCACAATTTCACTTGGTGGAGTATTGACTCCAGAGGTTACTGATGTCTACCAAGTCAGTCAAGAGGCAAGTGGCACCCTTGGAGCACGTAGTGCGTCCTGAAAGGCACGTCGCGCAAGGGAAACAAATTAAGGCGAGTGGCACCCTTGGAGCACCTAGTGTGTCCTGAAGGGCACATCGCATTGTTGATGATAGAGGAATGAACCTAGATGGCCTTAGGACAAATAATGTGTTAAGAAATTTTTAAAACAAATTCCCTAATTAAATGTCGCCCTATACGAAAATTTAAGGTTTAAGTCTAAACTATGCTAGTGGTAAAATTTTATCTCTCTATAAAAAAAATTAACAATAATAAAAATAAAAATAAAAACCACATAAATAATAATTATGACCTTCGTTAAATCTTGTAACACGAAGGGAATAAGAAATTTAATTTATTCATTAAAAAAAAAAAAACTGTTGGAATAAAATTTAAAAGAAAAAGGGGAATTAATGGTTTTATTATTTTGATCATTTTAAAATACTAATTAAATGAGAAAAGAAAAAAAGGGTTAATTTCCAC
>ML805467.1:7587-37458 GCA_009831015.1 Picea engelmannii
CATGTTGACGAAGGTACCACACACCCTCTACAAAGGAACCCATGGATGAGACAGTACGACCCCTAGTATGTCATGAGCCCTATTCCCATTGAGTCTTGACCCCATCCACCTCATACACTTTACATGGATTAGAGAGGGACCTTCGGGATGCTCTCCTTGACCTAGGGAAAGATCTACACAATAGGACACCTCATCAACCCTCCCATTCTCAAGCTTGACAAGTCACATAGTGTCTTTGAGTTGTTAATTGTTTGATATGGTAATCTTTGATGCACATGCTTAGATGGCTTGTTTATTGATTGGATCCACTTATCATGATGTTATGACTTGATATACTTGGAGGGCGTGTCCATTTGTTTTTGTAGGACCTAGCTGGTGGATAGTTTTCGGAGAAAAAGCCTAGCTTGGGATTCCATGGGGCTACAAGCCCACAGGTTGGATGTTAGGGGCCTGCATTCCAGATGAGAGAGAGATGACTTGGACAGACTTGATGATGACTTGGATGACCTATCCCACCCATTTCTTTCTAAACAATTTTCCCAAGAGGGGCAAAACGTCTCACTTTTGAGCATGACATCATGGACCATGGTATTGGGGGTTTGGGCTTGGTGGTGAGGTGCCACTCACTTGCACTTTGACGTTTTGAGGAGAAGAGGGTTTTCACCAAGAAGAGATCATCTATATTCTTGAAAAATGGCCTTGGGAGGCCCTTCCATCCTTCTCCAACACCAATGACCTCCTCAAAGTGGCAAAACATCCCCTAAAGGGGTGACATCATCCTTAATTAGGGTTTAATTTGTGAAAAAGATGAAATTTTAAGTGAATTGTTTAATATTATTGTGTTAAGGGGGAAAGATTAGGTTTTTTGACCCCTAATATTGTGTTTTACTCCTTATTTTATGGACAAGCCATGTTGGCTAATTTTTGTATAAATAGAGATCATAAGATCTCATTTTAAATTATAACTTTCCTCTCGCAAGAGGACTTGGTCTGAAATTTTGGCCTCCTTGGCTATTTTAGGTCTTGTGCACTTGTCTATAGCTGATTTTATGAATGGTTGGTGGAAGAAGGCTTAGCGCTAGCTTTGGATGATGCATTTCTAGCTCTTGTGGTGATTTGTCTTGGTATTTCTCTTGATATTGGTATGGGTTACTACGATTATGCTATCATTATTTCAAGTTCAAGTGTTTTAAGCTAGGATCTAGCTAGGAAGTATAAGGGAATACACCCCCACCATAACTTTCACCATTGTTATTTGCTTCATCTCATTGATCAAGGGTTTGCTAAGAGAAGTATAAGGGCATACACCCTCTTATCTTAAACCCTAGCTTAGAGAAACTTGCCTTGGGAAGTAAAAGGGATTACACCCCCAAGGAGGTATCTTCTCTAAGCTACTTGTGACTCCATTAAACCAATATTAAAGTCACTAATCATTGATTTGTTGCATTGGAGATATAAAATTATTGCATTGAGAAATGTGAATTTTGGTCTTTTTACCTCTTGCAAAAGTGGATTGTATTCCTTGTGCCTTAGGCACCTCACAGCCACTAGGGCATCCTCATATAAGGGATACTTATTGATGTTGTTACAAATTTTCATCTTCAGCCATTAGAGCTGCATAAAGAATAACAACTTGCTCAAATAACTCTTTATTCAACCATTGGTTTTGGCTCAAATTTTGCACACTTACTCTACTTGTCCTAGCGCACTTTCTGGCAAATTTTGAGGGAATTTTAGTGGATGATTTTATTGCTGTAATACATTGAATATTACAGCCATAAGGATGATATAATTTTCTGCAGACAAGTGTTTACAACAGCCTTATCATTTATGCTAAGAGTACTAGTTCTTTCACCTTGAGTTTAGCTAGTCAATTGCTAGTTTCCTCTTGCATTTTCTACTTGATCCTTAGAATTTATTGAGCAACTTACAATATCCTTTTATTTCTGATTTATACTATCATATATTGCTGCACATTAGGGATATAAATCTTAAATTTCTGATCCAACTAACATATATTGTTGCAAGGTGTGTTTTTTTGTGTCTCGAGCAGGTACAATGATTCGAAAAAGCACTAAACTTGTGGGGTAGTCTTTACTTGACTTACAAGGCATCTATCCCTACCTTCCATTCCATTTAAACTTGACCTATAGGGGCTCCATTTCCACTTCCTTCCATCTCCATCTCAATCCCCCTAGGGTCACCAGGATCACCTCCTTAGAGTGACCTAGTCACCCTTGAAGTGCGGGACCTACATCGAGGTGACATTGGGTGTAGGATTCCCATAGTTGTAGCACTTTTTTCTTGGTTGAGTTAGGATTTTACCAACATACAACTTGTGCCATAACAAGACAGTTTTGTCTTATCCTGAAGGAAATGATGCCTGAGAATTTGGAAAAGGCCAAAGAATATACTATCCAGATTGAAGAACATCTCATTAGCTCAAATATTGAGCCTGTTATCGCACAATTTGTAGCTGGGAGAAAAGGCTATAAGGTAGAGGGATAAACTGGCGTAATAGGAACCTATCCCACCCAATGTCACCACGATGGGTAGGTTCTTTCTCTTTAGGGAGGTTAGGCCCAGGGGAGATGTTCCTGGTGACCTGGGGTTTTGAAGAGGCTTCAAAGGATAATTAGACAATGACAAGTTTCCCCCTTCACAGATCACCACCAAAGAAGATAGTCCGACTTATAGCCAATAAAGACAACCAAGTAGGATCCCAACCCGAGAACAAAGCAACAACAAACTTGATATATGCAGGCTTTGGTTAGTACTTCATATACATTAAAGACTATTTGATGTTTAATATGAGCAATTTAAAAGTAAATGTTGACAAAGTCAATGTTTACAAAATAGTAATGGTAGTAATGTCACTTCATCAATAAATACTATAATGGTACAACATTCAATATAAAAAATAACTTCTTAACTCAATTAATGCCTTCAACTACCATTCAATTACTCAAAAGACAAAACGTTGTTGCAATAAAGATGAAATATTCAATGATGACATCAACAACTTGGGGTTAGTAGGTTAGTTTAGGCTAGGGTTAGTGTAGTTAGGGTTTCAATTTCAAAAGGTTTGAGAGTGTTTAGATCCAATTCTACTTCAATGCTAGAGGTCTTGGGATCAGTGTCTTAGGGTAGAATGGAGTCAATAAGTGAAGGATGCACAGGTTGAAGGAGACGAGATTTCAAAGGACTAGAGAGAAAAGTTTCAAGGTGTTGCTAAAGCAGGGCCTCAAAGATAGAACCCTAGGCGAGAGAAGCTCACTCTGGTGTTGCAAAAGCAAGGCCTCATGCTCTCTCCTCCTTCCCAACAAACAAATAGCTTAGATGAAGCACAAAATCAAGACAAGAAAGCTTAATGAGGGAGAGTGTTGCTACAACAAGGCTCTTTCATCTAAAGGAAAAACGGCCCCAAGTGTAGATAACCTAGGCCTGGGACGTCTTCCTCCTCTTGAATTCTAAAAGGTACGGCTAGCACAAGGAAAAGAGAAACAAGGAGTGTAGCTACAGCTAGGCTCTCTTACTCTCTTTCAATAGCTGAAGGTTTCTCTATCAGGGGACATGAGACAAGGACCTACTTGTGTGCTTGTCACCTAGGGTTTTGATTCAGCAAATTTATAAGCAATATGCAAGAAATTTAAACTACAACCATTCAATAAGAAGTTTTGTAGAAGAAACACTTACAATTCATGAAGAAATAACCATGCAAAACCTAGTTGTAACACCTTCCTTCAAGAGAAACACCATAAATGCCAAAAAATCTCTTCCTTCAACAAGTGTGCATCACTTAGTTCAGACAAAAACCCCAATAGGGCGCTAAAAATCAGACCTCACTATGAGTGAGTGAAAATTGATGATTAAAATGAGAGTCAAAACCCTCAATATATAGTGTATCAATGACCTAATTTTACTTTTTAGGTCATAAAAAGGCCGACAAGGCCGTAATGTCAAAATCATACTATTTTTACATTAAATGCTAAGTAAAATCCCTAATCAAGAAAAAGGTGAGATGTCAATCCCCTATGAGGGAGCCGTTAGCCCTTTTTAGGGCCAGTGCAGCATCCAGCAGCAAAACGTTAGCCCTCCTTGGGATCTTCCAAAATGCCACACGTGCCAACCACCCTGTCCATCTACCATATGCTCATGATGACATCATAAGCGTCTTGGTGACGTCCCGAGTCATCTGGAGCCAACAGTCCACTGCAAGTGGGTCAATCCCCCTAGGTCCAGCTCAGCCAAAGTTCCCCTGATGGAACGCCCTCTTCATCTCCGGTGCAAAGGCCCTGATCCATCTCCATCCTATCTTTTTCCCTTGATGGGGTCTCAACATCCATCTGGTTGGCTCTTCAACCCCATGGAGGTCTGAACTGGTCATTTCCCCATGTGTACCGGTCCAAATGGTACCTGTCCATCAAGCATGGTATTGCACATCAAAATCTACGCCCTCCATGGGCTCATCAGTCATAGGGATAACAACAATGTCAATCACATTTCATCATCAATATTATTAAACATATGCATAAAACCCCTAATACATCATCAATAGCTCCAAGACATTACAAAAACCTACAATACAAGATTGGAGAAAATTCCAAGGCGTCCTATTGGGCTAGTGTCCACAAGAAAAAGAAAGTTTCCAGGAAGATCTCATCCAAGCCATGTAAGTGAGGTGATGTGGCTAGGGGATGTCCAAACATGTGGGTGCAGTGAGGGCAAAGGATGCACAAATGTTACCTGTGGGTGCCATTGTAGAAGGCGAGATGTACCTGTCATGGATGCATTTTTTCCAAGCCCATTCTTGCCTTTATTTATTTTCTTGCTTTATTCTTTTATTTTCTTTTCTTCTTCTTTTTCTTTTTATTCAAGAACTAACCAGGGGACACTGCCTTGGCATGGTGACCAGAGATGACAGTGTTACCCACAAGTACTTTTACAGAGATGAGAAGGTTGGCTCGTGATGAGACCCCCTTTCCCTTGGCCATGCAACCAAAGGTCACTGCCCTGGTGTGGTAACCAGATGGTGGCAATGTCATATGGCTAGGTACCCATGGACCTAATACGCTGGCTCGTGATGAGACCCCTTGTCCTCTGACTAGGTCTTGTTTTGTTATTTTTCGGGTCCCTCTTGTTTCTTGCTGAGAGGCTTTTTACTGCCTTCTCGGGGATCCCTGGGCGAAGCATCTCGAGGTTTTATTTCTAGGATTTTTTCTTTTATTAGCTGCTTTTACCTTCTAGGCCTTTAGCCCCTTCTTCCCACGAGATAAGATGCAACCTTGCAAATAGGTCAACCCAATGCCCAGACAAGGGGAATGGGATAAATGAGTGGGAGATAAGATGAAACAGTGGTGCTATGATGGGAGCGTACGATGACTTTTCAGAAATTCCCCAGTGGAAAACCAAAACCTATGGGCACAGGCTTGCTAGGGCACTCTGTCAATTCCCCCAAGCATGGTCAAGTGAGAAAATGTAAGATCCAAGCAGTTGTTAGAGATAAAAGGAATCAGATGCATATATTTAAAGGTTTTAATGATCAAAAGTGATACATACCATGATACTTGGATCAATTACCTCATGGAGAAAAAACCTCTTCTGATACAGGACCAAGCCGATGGTAATGGATGTTGCTACTGCTGACAAGACAAAGATGATGGAAGAAAAAAAGGATGGGCCCTCCAGGGCCATGCTTATGTCAATCATGCTCTCGGTACTCCATGTCTAGGACCTGTGGGCCTCAAGACATGATCTCCTAGTTATCTCTAAAAAGTGGGGATAATAGAGCCTTTTCAGTTCCCTCATGCCAGAGAAGAAGCTAAGATGAAGACGTCAATCAACAGTATACAATATCCTGTCACATTTTTGTCTCAAAATTTTGATTGACTGAATTCCCAGTTTGTCCAGGGCCAAAATCAGATCAACAAGTTGATGAATTTAGAGAGGAAAAATTCTACTCCAAGGCCTCAGTTTATCAAACAACAAAAGGAAAATGTAGGTTGGAAACCAAGGATACAAAAAGAAGCGAAGGCACCTATGACTTGACACCTTGAATCCAATCGGGATGGTTAACATGGACATCGTGCTATGTGCCTTGTGAAGAAGATCATTGGGAACATGAATGTCCGAGACAAAGAGAAGAATAATATCCAGGCTCTTCAGGCAGGTTAAACTTCATTGATACAACTTACACACTCGAGGATGATGAATACATTAACACCAACTAAGAACAACTTGAGGAAGTCAGGAAGCGGGCAACTAGAAGAGCTCGGTTGGAAATATTTAACCAAATGAATGAAGCTTCAAAGGAAAATTTTAGGAAAAGGGAGATTTTGACATATTCCAGGAGAAATAAAGCGCCCTCGTCACCACCTCCTCCCCCACCTATTCATGATTCATCTTCACAACCTTCCCCAGCTACTGAAGATATCCACCTCAACATTGATGTGCCAAACATGATTGGAAAGATGAAGATGGCAGTGCCATTAGATGAGATGTGCAAAATTCCTTCTGTAAGGAAAGAAGTCTTGAAAAATTTAAGGATACAGGATGAGGTAGGGGATCCTCTGGTGATTTTAAATACTACGTATCATGGGAATAGAAGAGAAGACAACCCCCTTTTTATCTTTCTCTGGGTATAAATGGTCTTCGTTTGAACAATTGTATATTGGACTCCGAGGCCTCAACAAACATGATATTTTTAAAGGTCATGAAATAGATAGGTTTGAGGACAACCCATCCTTATGGAAACATTTGTGGCAAGGATTCAAAGAAAGTCAAGGTTTATGATCTGATAGAGGATGTGAAGGTTTAGTTACAAGCATTCCCACACATCAAAATCAATATGAATGTGGCTGTGATTGATGTACCAAATGCTTGGGGCATGATCCTGTCAAGAAGTTGGTATGCTAACCTTGGTAGTTTTATCAATATGGACCTCTCTCATGCGCATATCCCTATGGGGGATGGGACGTTTGAGATTCTATATAATCAACTGGTTTCCAAGAATCATGTAAATGATCCAAATTTCCCCGATTATTGGAGTGATTTTGAATACGACGTGACACCTCAAGTCATTGATTATGATCCTTGGTATTTATCATTTGTGGGAGAACATTGCATTGCCAAACACAGATAAGTATAAAGAGAAGCTTGCAAAATACCAAGGAAAAGACCTGGGATCTATCAAGATACTCAAGAAAGATGAGGCCAAGAAGAATCAAGAGCAAGAAAAAACTATCAAACGTATGGTCGAAGAATATCCTCCCACATAGGTTTACATTGAATATCCTCCCACATAGGTTTACATTGAATTTGACGAAGGAAACCTTGCACTCATGTGGGACAAAAAGAAGGGAAATCCAAAGTGCGAAAAGAAAAATGAGATTTTATGGCTTGGCCATTACATTGTCGGGAAGAAGTCTGAAAGGGATACTTATTATTTATTTTCCATGGATGGGAGGAAGATGTCATTACCATTTGATGGGTCTATCCTCCGACCCTACATAGACGGGACCTAATTTCCACGAGCCTTAGGCCCCAAGTAAGTAGGTATGCCATTTTCTTTTGCATTGCATTTATGTTTTCATGTCATCGTAGGGTAGTTGCATTTTCTTTCATTTTATATGATTTTCTTTACATATTGTTTTTCCTACATTTATGCATAGTTGTTGTTTTTCCTACATGTTAGTTAGAAGTTTTTGAAAAATGCAAAAAAAATTCTTTCAAGAAATCTTATAGTTATCAATTTTGAATTTTTGAAGTTTTGCTTATATGAATAAAGGGGTGAGTTCACCACCATCTGATGCTCTATTGTTTTTTTAAGTGTGTGTTGGAACAAGTTATACCAGGAGATGTTGATGTTATCATGCTCTCTACGATGAGCACATGTCCCCATGTAGGAGATAGATGTTACCCCCCCAGCCTAGGGGTAACTAAGGAGATGATGTCTCGAGGCCCACAGATAGAAAACATGGAGTGTCGAGAGCCAGATGACCTCAAGATCCCACATTGAATAGATAGAGCCCCTCCTCTCCACCACACATCACCACTCATCGCCAGAAGCATAGCAACGTACACCACACCAACTTGGTCCATGGAAGATAGTAGATCTTGCTTCATCAGGTAACAAGTCTAGTCTCATGGTAAGTGTCACTTTAATATTTGAATCATTTGGGCCTGTTGCAGAGAGTCCTTTCTTGATTATGGAACGTTTTCTTGGAAATTATATATTTTTCCTTATTTCACCTTGGTGGTAAGTTGGTTACCATTGGTAAAAGGGTTGCTACTAGGGATCTCCTTAAAGGGTCATTATACCATTCACACTCATACTTACCACTTTCCACACTTCCTTCCCTCTGTTTCCTCATCTTTTAGGTTTTTGGGTTCATTGACCCCAATAAGGGCTTGTACCTCATTTCTTGAGAAGAAGGGGATAAAGGCCTAGAGGCATTGCAGCTAGCACTGTAAAAATAAAAATCCATAATTCATCCTTCTAGATGCTCACCCTAAGGTCTCGAGAGCCATGGAAAGCTTCTCCATAAAAAATAAAAGACCTTTAAGAAGAAAATAAATAAAAGTGTCCCACTTGATAGGGGAATGCATTATGGTCTCCTTTAATTTCTGGTGCACACGACACTCAATGTTTTCTAACTACAAGTGGCATTGCAATGTTATTTTTATTTCCATTGCACATAACACTCAATGTTTAGACCATATAAAAAAAATAAAGGCAAATAAAGGGCTTGGAAAAATGTTTCATTGCAAATGAAGGGATGCAACACACCCTCCACAAAGGCACCCATAGATGAGACAAATTGAACCCTTGATATGTCAAGGACCCCATGTCCAAGAGTACTTCCCCAAAACAGCCTCATACTCATTAGATGGTCTATAAAGAGTCTTCTTGGGAAACATTCCTTGACTTAGGGATTGACCTACCCAATAGGGCATCATGACACCAATCCCATACCTAAATTTGGCAAATTTTATAAGGTTTTTGAGCATTTTTTTTAATTTGAAAAGTGAGGCTTAATGCACTTGTTTGGGTGGTTATTTTATTAAATGTGGCTTACTTGGCATGATTCATATGACTTGTAGACCCTTGGAGGGCATATTTTCTTTTTCTTTTGCAAGACCTTGCCCGGTGAAAGTCATTCATGAAGGGACTAAGCCACTTGGACCTTCATAGGGGCATGAAATCCCATTGGTGGGATGTTGTGCCCCACACATTGGAGGCCTAGGATGATTAGCGTTGCACCTTGGGTGGTGCCTCTAGCGCTTGAATGAGGCCTGGGAACATGAAGAGGAGAAAACATCATCCTTGTATGCCCAAACGTTCCTCTTGGGTAGCATGATGTCACACTTTTGAGGGGACGTTTGGCATGCTAGGCACACTTAGTGGTGTTTTGTGCTTGAGACCTCACATTATTGATTGATTTGGGGATGACGTAGCACCTTCCTAGCTTGACGTCTTAGCCTTTGGAGGCTTACTTTCACACTTTCCACTTTGGAGATGAGATTTATGGGCTTACATGCCATCATTTTGCTATTTTTATTCATTTTGTAGCCTATGTGGGCAAAAGACAAAATCAATTTACTAATTTAGCATTGTAACTTTTGGTTTTGACGTAAAATTAGGGTTTTGAAAGTAAACGTGGACAAATGTGGACAAGCATGACTTGGGTTTTCCCATGGAACATAAATCTTCACTAATGAAAATGGAACATGTGGAATTGCAATCCAAAGAGAATTTTCACATGGAGCGTAACTCTTTACTAATGAAAATGCTCTTTGGATTGCAATTTCGGCCCTCTTGGGAGATTCACTATGTCTCTTTCTTGTGCAAAAATGTGGTGCTACTTGCTACTTGGTGATTTTTTCTAGTGCGCTATCTTCTTGGAGCATTGTGGTGAAATCATATGGTAATTTGCTTGGTAAACTCAAGGAATTGTTGAAAAAATGCTAGGAGGAGTAAGAGTGTTTACACCTATCACCCTCCATAGCTCACAATATTTCTTCACATAGCTAAGAGCACTCAAAGTTTGATTCAACAAGTAGGAGTTTCTACACCCTTGAAGAAAATTTTGGCTAGGGTTTATGTTCTAGGGAGTTAGAGGGTTTACACCCCTAGAAACCCTAAACCCTAGTTTAGCCTTGACAAGTGAGCTAATCAATTTAGAAGGAGACGTTTTGCGTACTATAAGGGTTTAGCCCTAATCCCTCTTCACTTATTTTATTTTTTTTAACTCTCTCTTCAAGCAAGTGACTCCATAACCCATTAAAGGCACTAGTCTTCATTGATTTAGTAAAGTGACAAAGTTCCATAGTAATCTTTCTCTCTCTTACTCTATTACTTTATGATAAAAACAAGCGAATGGTGATTAAATGGTTGATAAATTTTGATTTTAGCTTGTTGTTGTTATAAATTGTTAGCTACAGCCATTAGGGCTGCTACTTTTGCTTCTATCATTCTTCGATCTCGCAAGTTAACCGTGGAAAAGATTGTTTGAGTATCAGATCTGAAAGTGCTTGTGAAGAGCTTCATTTTCAGCTATTCATTCGCTGATTTCTATGGTTAAATATTGTTGTTGTTAAAATTTACTTGTTGATGATAACACTTGCACAACAACCAATCTAACCATCAAAACTAATGTTTAAAGCCTTAATCATTATCTACTAGTTGTTGGCTTTCAATCCATATCATTTATTGCAATTTTTGATGGTGTTTTCACACATCTGTTATAATTTTATCATTGCTATTATAGAACTATTTTATGATACGTTTTTAGGACAGAAAACATAGCTTTCTTAGTCCTTAGTGGTTAGTGGCTTATTTTTTGCAACATTGGCTTTGGTTTTGTGTCCTAACGTGTGTTTTCCAGGTGCTCTTCACACCATCATCATCTCTTGCCCTAGCCTCTTTTCAAGAAATCCTTTAGCCACCTTGTTTAAGTGAACGAAAGAGGGGCCTTTTACATCTCTATGCTTGTTCCCTTTGGCAAAGAAAAAATGTTGCTTATTGCAAACAAGATATGGGTAGGTTGTGAAGTGATAGCCATTAGTGTATAAGGCATATCATGAGGGGTGGAAATCATATGGCATCCCTCTCAAGTGTTACTTTGGGATATTGTAGAGATGGGAAAAACTATTTCATAAATTTTAGATAAATCGGTGCTATTGAGAGAAGCACTATCACCAATGTGCATGGCCCTAACACCCCTACTTACAAATTGGACTTCATCAACACCTTACAAGAAATTGGATTCTTGTTCCATGATCAACAATGGCTCATGGAAGGATACTTTAACATGATCATCAATCTCGTCGACTAGAAGAGGACAATAAACACTTTAGTGAACTAATTTAGAAGCTTATCTTAGTGGAAATTAGAACCCATAATTACTATCATACATAGAACAATAGCAGAGTAAGATCATAGAAAATTGTAGTCTGGTTTGACCCTTTCATGGTCTCATAAACACTCCTTAGGAAGTCTACCATAGTGGGCATAAAGATCTTGCCAAGTACAAGGCCAAATTACTAGCTTATAATCATTAAATGGGACAACTCAAATACAACTATAATTAGTCCCTTTCAATTTGAAAAATTCTATCTCTCGCATCCAAAATTTCAAGACAAGATCTAGTGGGAAGAGGTAGGAGGAATGTTAGGCTCAAAGATATATGTCTTCCAAAATTGTTTGAAGCATCCAAAATAGAGGTTCAAGGTATGGGAAAAATAGGTATTTTGGAATATATTTCAACTGTATAGATAAATAGAGGTAAAATAATAGCTTTTAAGATTTAAGAAGAAAACATATAAGAGAAACTAGTTGGCAGACTCTAGTAGGAAGAGATATCCTAGATATGGAAATCTAGTAGGAAGAGATCTCCTAGAGATGGAAATAAAGTCAATCTCTCTTTGTAATATAATCTACAAAACAATCTCAAAAGTTATAGTGAACCGTCTCAAACAATCATGTTCGTCGTTGAGTTCACACTACACTACAACGGTCCCAAGCTAAGTACAAGGAGTTCAAAGTTCACCAAAGGTTACCCTATCCATTTCATCTTGGTGAATTTTTTTGTCTCTATTTGAGTCAACAATAGTTCAAGAATCAAAAGATCACAAAATCCTTCCCCTTTGTTATGGCTCTTATTTTAATTCAACAAGTGAGTGATAATGCATTAAAATTGGATCTTCCAACATACTTGGGAATTCACATTGTCATCAATGTTTCTCAACAACCTTCAGAATAATAATAAGAATTTAAGTACCCTCTTCAGGAAATGACAGTGATGAGAACTGGTCCTACAATGTTGGTCGATTTTATTTTACTCTTGTATTTATTATTCACCTTTCCTTGGGGTGGTGGAAAACCTTTTGTTTACAAGGAGAGCATATTTTACTATGTACTTAAGATTCAAATTAATTATGGGGTGGTGGTAGACCACTATACATGCTTCAACTGATGACCATGATGATGATTGATCCTCCAACAATGGTTTAAGTTATTTAATTCTTATATTTATTATTCACATTTCCAGGCAGTTGAGGATTGCCTCAAATAACAAGGGGAAGGCACTAGAAACACTATAAGGAATAAATGACTTGCTTAATTGACATTATCCAAGTTTCAATAATAGGGGAATCTACCCTCATCCTTTGATCACTACTTATGGCTAAGCATATAAAAAATCAATCATTGTAAGAATCACTCAAAGAGTGATCTCTCTACTCAGAAAGTTCAAAACAATTTCTTTCTTCAATGTCAAGAGGGAGCTTGGCAAAGAGGATGATCATATGGAAAATGAAGGGGAAACCTTGCATGAAGATGTATTTATTTTGAAGGATAGTTGGCGGACAACAGAATCAGCTCTCCCCAACCATAATTAAGGTTATAAAGAGGTCACTTTTCCTCAAGGGGCACACACCTAATGGATTTTAAGGGAATAAGTCTCCACTTTCCACATGTCATATCTCCTACATGTGGAGTATAAGGGAATTTAAGCACAACAACATGCCACCATTCACTCATTTCATAGCATTAACAATGTTCTCATCTATCTCCATCCATCCAATAGATTTTCTTGCATGTGATATGTTGAAACCTAGCCTATGGTCAATGCTTATCTTGTTGGGTATGGTAAATGGTGAAGGACTTGGAGTAATTAGAATTTATTGGGATGTAGTTGTTCAATTTAGGTTAAACTTGACTTTGTTAAGGGTATTTTAAGTTTAAACTTGATTTGGTCAATAGTAGGTTTACCTTAGGTATTTTATGGGCACATGGTGTTGGGTGGTCTAGGGTATTCTCCCATGGAATTCATGTGATGAATATTTTTTAAACACTTAGTGTTCTCCATCGCAAGGTGTCTAAGTTGGTTGGCTTGGCTAGATTGGCCAAGGCTAATGAAGATACATCTTTGAGGTTGATTTTCCTAGTAAAGGGTATCTAAGGCACATTTTGGTTTTCATGTCGGTTGTTTTGTGTTAATGTTGCTTCTCTTTCTTTGTTGAATTTTTAATATGGTATTAGAGCCTATTTGGCCTAAAATCTCTCACGACAGTATTCTAGGAATGAATATGTACGTGTAATGGAAGTCTTTCAAGTTGTGTGTTCTAGTTGCTAGTTGTGGCTACAATTGATTTTGCTAACAGTGGCATGGAATAAATATATGTTCTCCTAGTGTATTTGTAAGTTCATGGCTTATCGATGTTCATGTCAACTATGGAAAATATTGTTTTGCACATGTATGATTTCTAAGGTTGGTGTTGTTGTTTGTGTGAAGTGTTCTAGCACTATTTAGACTAGTTGGTTAGTGATTTCTTCAATTTTCAAGCCAAACATTGAAATAAGAGTTGATTATCACTCCCATGTGATTGGGTGTTGGCTATGTTGAATGGGGATCTTCTACAAGCTATGTTTGGATCAAATTTCAACCAAATCTTTTGTTGAATATTTCAATCTACCTTCAACATTCATGATCTACTTTTCTACATAAATATGGTGGTAGATTCATATGAGATGGGATTGATATGCAATTGGAATATATGTGTGAAGTTATGGAAGAGATACATGTGGTTTTTAGTTTTCTAGAGGTTCATGAATCTATGTGTATTGGGCCTATGAGGTAGGCCATACAAGAAACCAAGACAATTTTCTAGGTGCATGATGGAGGAGAGGTGTATTTTTTGAGAGAAAGACATGCATGATTTATGTGGGCTCAATCTTTGTGTGCTTCTCTTTTGCAATAATTATGTGGATTATAGATGATATATTTCTAGGTGGAAGCACAAGTTTTTAGATCAAAGTGATGTATTGTGTGTAAGATAGCTTGATTGGATCTCAGTGTGCTTGTGTAGGTCAACATTAAGTGATATATTGCATGTGCCTAAGAGTGAATGGTAATGGGAGTGTTGGGCATTGGGTTAGAGCCAATGACTTGAGAAAAAGACGAAAAAAAAAGAAGTAAAGTGAATATGTTTATTTTTGGGTTCCATATGAAGTCAATGAATGTTTTGGAGCTGAATTTTCCATATCTCCATGGCCTATATCTTAGGGTAAGTTTAACCCAAAAAAAATTAAAAATTTGTTGTGCACGTTTATGTGATAGCTAGTTGTGCATTTATGTTAAAGAAGAATTCTTGTCAAAAGGGCAAAGGATTTATTTGTAAATTGAATAAGATTAAGTGTGTCCACTAAGTTGCAATGGTAAGGAAATCTCGATGTTGACAAGATTCAATCAATGATGAGAAGAGAATATATTCATTATAGGCATGGATACATGCATAATTGTATTTATAGTAATGTGGGAAATAAAATAGGTGGTTTTTTCTAGCATCATATGCTCCAGCATGTATTAGTAGGCATTTTTGTGTCATTTGAGTTAATCATATGTAAATGGGCATACGGTTGTAAGACCTTTTTTAGGCATGCATATCCTTAATTTTTTAGTTAATGAGTGTGAGGTATAGATGTAGACCTAGGTGATAGAATTAAAGAGGGCATGTTGTAATCCCAAATACCCAATTATAAACCTTGATGGGGTTAGGTGTTTATCTCAATCCAAGTTCAAAACAAGGAATGTTAGGTTAATCTTGATTTGGTCAAGGGTGATTTAAAGTTAACGTTGATTTGGTTAATAATGAGTTCAATGTAGGAAGTTTACAGGCCCATGGTATTGACGTGATAACACCTATTTAAAGGCTCAGTGTTCTCTATTGTTGATCGACGTAGTTGGATTAGTCAAGATTCATGAATATATATCTTTGAGGTTGGTTTCCTTGATAAAGAGTTTCTAAGATACATCTTAGTGTTCATGCTTGTTGCTTTATGATTATGTGGTTTCTCTCATTATACTCATTTTTTAATATCTCATACTCACTCAAATATGGAGAGAACTTTGGTTATTTGGAGTTATGCACAGAAGAGGGAAGATTGTTCCCAACCAAATTATATGGAGGCTCTTCCAAGAGAATCCATGTCCCATTTCTATTAGTGTTTCTACCTACAATGGTTTTAGAAGCAAAGGAGGGTTACAAAGGCATTTTTTAAGAATGAAGAAGTCGAGTAGACAGAGGAACCACTCCAACGATTGAATGGATAGGAGAATACTTGTCCATGGCGGAGCTAAACCATTTCAAAATGAAGCAAAGTTAGAGGTAGACGTGATTATTGTGAGGAAGATAAAGAGGAGGTCATGCGCTTGATCACCTCCTTGACTTTGGAATGGGAAAATTGGAAAATGGCCATGGTTAACAGAATCGTGGAGGAAAACAGATTTAATGATCAGAATACAATGGATGTAGGGAGGCATCTTCTTAGATTGAGAGACTAGAAAAAGGAATCTCATGCAAATTTGATCTTGCTACAAATATGACAACTAGAACTCTATGCTTCCTTCAACGCCTTGTTAGAGCTAGTCACTCACATCACTAGTACCAGTGTCCCGCAATACTCTTATCCTACCCAAATATTCAGAAGACTCTACTCTTGTTCTCCAAATTGAGGACTCAAGTAACCCTATTGGGGGCACAAAAAGCAACCTAGAAACCTTTATGGGTCTTAATTTTCATTTTTAATTAATGCTTTTAATTATTTTTTTGCTACACCACTTTATTAGGGTTTACACATGCAAAGCTTTGAATAATGTAGTTAGGATGGTTTACTTTGTTGTTTTAGTTAATACTTCCCTATTAACAATGGCACACAATGGCCTAATTTGGAGATGTATGAATCTTGAAAGGGTTTTGCCACACTAATTTTGTTAATTTAAATCAATTATTATTGTGAAAATAATAATAATTAATAATAGCAACTTAAAACTATTCTTAATTAACTATTTATATTTATTAAATAATAATATAATATAAAATAAAATAATCTTCACATAATTAATAGTAAAGAATTTTCTAACTAAATCAAATATAACCATAGTTGCACAGAACAACTCTAGGCATTTTCAACGTCTAGTTCCCAAGCTCCTGAAGTTATGTGAGCTTGGGAATTCTTTTGGGAACTTGGGAGCTTTTTGGGAGCTTCAACATCAAAGAAATAGGAGCTTGGGAAGCAGTGTCCTAAAATAAGAGCTTTAAATTAGAATTATATTAAATTAAAATGTAAATATATTTATTCCTTTATTACAAATACATAATTTCTTACAAATATTTTCATTATATTTATTCAAAATATCACTATAAAACTAAGACTAAACTACAGGTAAATATTATTAAAAAATTAGTAAAGTAAAAAAACTTGATAATACTCACTTTATAGTTGTGGATATGAATTTTTTTTAATGCATTTATGTTTTCCTTCAAGCCCAAACTAAACATGAAAGTCTAACAAATCAATACCCTATCCACTACAAGCATTTGCTCCACTTTGTAGTTGATATCAACCAACCATATCATTGACTTTTATAGTATTTTCATATTAGAAGAGTAGGACTATTTTGTTTTTTTCAATAAAAAAAAAAATAATGCTTCAAATTTACAGAGATGTTTAAAGTTTATATGTAAATTTTAATTTTAAAAAGATCTTAAAATTGTATATATGTATTTTCAATTTTGTTTCTCATTTTCTAATGGAATATTTATGGATATCAAAGTTTCATTATTGTGTTAAATATATACATATAATGATTAGCACCAATTAAATTAGTAATTTTAATATTGTAGTTGTTGCAATAGGAAAAACATTGTCCTAGATTCAAGTTCAATTTTATTGAAATAAGATTTTCCCAAAATTTCTACTTTTATAACCAATTATTTCAACCTTCTTTCCACCTTTATTTTATTACTAAAAACAATTATATTACATTTCTCAATTATTTTATTTAAAATCCATCCCTAATAGACTATTATTGTTTCATAATAGCGCACCAAACCATCTTTCATATATATTTATACTAAAATAGATGGATTAAAGGATAATATTAGATTTAATATTTTAATTAAACTTTATTAAATTATAAAAAAATTCCAGCAATATAATAATGATGATAATGTTTAAGACCAATTTTATAAAAACTTACAATATATAAGAAGTACATGGTTAGTTTCAAAATTTTATTTTTGTGTCTTAAAATTTTTGAGAGAAGCATTCCTAAATTACTATAGTTCTGATAAGTGGATAAGTTAAAAGGTTAAAAAAATTCTTATTGTAACCAATATTTTATTTTGAAATTGAAATATGATATGGATGTAAACAAGACATTTAAAAAAAAAAAAATCATTTTCAATTCTTTTAATATTATAAAGATGACACATTCTTTAAATCCTCAACATTTTAAGAATCATCTCAACTTATTATTTTAAGATGAAATTAGTAAAAAAAAAAATATTTTTTTTCATACTTATTTTTTCATTTTACTGATTAAAATTGCTCAGAATTACAACATTACAACTACCAGCATGTTTAAAGAAACCAAATGTGACTTTATATTATTTATTTTTACTATTTATATTATTAAAAAAATTATGACAATGAAAGTATACACTGATTTTATTTTTAATATCCAAAATCCTGATTTGAAGATTTGGAAAGTGTGGAATGAAGATTTGAAGAGCGTAAAGTGAAGATTTGAAAATCCGTGATGTATCGTTTTCTGCGCAGCCACAAAGTGCGCATGATCCTCTGTGGATCACTATATAATATCCTGAACCTCGGGAAGAAAAAAACAATGAAAACAGTAATTAATTATTATCTTCTTTACAGTTTTTTTTGGGAAATGGTCAATATTATGACCATTTCAGAAAATTTACCGAATTAATTACTGTTATTATCTTCCCTAGCTTTAGTAAACTCCAGAGAGTTTTCCAAAAATGGCTGAGAAAGTGGAGTTTCATTCAGAAATGATGGAGAGAGAAGTGGAAAGATGTCCAGAAAAATGGTGGAAAAATAATAAGGAATCAACTTGTGAAGCATCGATAGTCTAGGTTGGGATATTAAAAATGGTCATCTTGGAAAAACTACAAACAATCACAAAAATGTAAACATGTTTGTAGAGTGTGGGAGGAAGATCAGTAATAAAATCCATGGGAATGGACTCCCAATGGTGACAAGGAAGATGGAAATGGTGACAAGGAAGAGGGAGGGGTTGATATAGGCTGAGTTTGTGATTGGTAGGTGTAGTGTGGCTACAAGAAACACAATGATCGATGAAGTGGTCTACAAGTTTTCACATGGATGGCCAATAAAAGTGGTGTTGTAAGTGATGAGTAACATAGAGTTGGTTTAATTTGTAGAACCAACAATCATAGTCTACGAAGGGGTTTAGTTACTGTTGGTAGGGTTTTGCAAGGAATGAAATATTGAATTGAAGAAAAGGATCAAAATGGTATAACAACATCCAATTTTCATAAACTTCACACCAAACACCAAATATGCAAGGCTCATGTTCGAGAGTGGTTGAGAAAATCACCCATTCTATTGGTACCACCTTTATTATATTTAATGAGAAAATGAAATTGTTGGATATATGAAGCCCATTTGAGATGGTGTTGTTTAGCAATTTAGAGTGGATCATTGTGGAGGATGGTCTCCTTACCAAGAATATAATGTCTTCATTGTGTTAGTGTTTTGACCAAGGAATATGAATATGTGTCATAGGTGTTGTAGTTGAGATTTTTTGTAAAAAGACTCTTAGAATGATAAGTGACAAGATGCCCTCCATTTTTAAGAACTCCGCCTCTAATGAATTGAGATGCATCAAACTCAATTTCAAAGAACTTTTGCAAATCCACAAATACGAGAGTCAATTTTTCACATAGTGCAACCTTGAGTTTCTCAAATGAATATTAAGTTATCAGATCCTAACTAAAATATTTCGCATTGGAGAGCTAGTGTGGGAACAAGTAATGCGAGAGAAGTACTAGTTGAATTTCATGTAGTAATTGAGGCCATCAATGAAAATATTGAGTGTAGTTGTGGAAGAAGGAGTTGTCATTGGTTGATGTCAATAACTCAAGTTGGATCATCACAAGGCCCGGGTTAATAAAAAAGAAACCCCAATTATGAGATTGAATTCTAGCCAAAATAACACTTCTCATGCTTAACCTACAACTTATGTGTGCAGAGAAGATCAAGCATAATCTGCACATGTTGAAGATGTGTGCCCCATGTCTAGCTAGAAATAAAAATGTCATCAAGATCCATTACAATAAACTTGTCAACATGTGGAACAAAATTTCATTGATGCTCCTAAAGAATATGGTTCAAGCATTAGTAAGACCAAGAGGCATGACTAGACATTCATACAAGTTGAATTTAATCTTGAAGGTTTTTTTTTCATACATCATATGGCCCCACATGGACCTAATTAAACCCATAGGTGAGATCCATTTTAGTGAAATACTTAGCACCCTTAAGTAGTCCAAGATATCCTAGATATGGGCCACATGGTATATATTTTGTTGACGGTCTAGTAATCTCCGACAAGGTACCATTCCTCTTTTTCCTTCTTAGGAATAACAAAATCCAGTGAGCCACAAGGAGAGGTACTTGGTTGAATACAACCTTCATGGATGAGGTACAATAATTATTTTTCTAGTTCAACTTCCTCAACCAAGAAAAGGTTGTAGGTTGGGTAATTGGGAAGGGAAACACCATGCATGAGATTAATAATATGGTGAATGGGATGTGGTTGAGGTAGGCCATATGGTTCACCAAATACATCTTGATAGTTTTCCAAGATATCCTGGAGGCTGAGTGGAGAAATATTGTTTGTATTATTTTCCTTAAATTAGCGAATAAATTTGAGATGAAGGTAGAGGTTGAGGAAAGTTTGTTGATGAACACCATCAGTGCATGTCAATAAGAGGGACTTTGGAATAGAGGGGGTTGGGACAGTGTGAACTTGGTATCATCGACTTTGGATTTTGATGGTGTATGTGTTTTTCCTTCCATCACGAATGGAATTGTGTTCATTCTAATAGGGGAATCCTAAGATCAAATCGGCAAAATCCAAAGAAGTCAAATTATACTGAATGGTGTCAATGTAGGGTTTCATGGAAAATGTAAATTTGTGGCATTAGGTGATGAGGAGAGGTGTACCCTGATTGGTAACCTAGCCAATATGGTTGAGATGAGGATGTGTTGTAGTAGGCAATGGAATTTCACAAACTAGGGCCTAGGAGACAAGATTTCATTTGCATCCATTGTCAATCATCAATTGTGCTAGGCACTACATGCTTTGGTAGATGTGGTGGAGGAGAGATGTATTGGCAAGAGGAGTAGATGTGTCTATTAATGCAAGATTTTGAATGGGGTTGGAAGAATTATCAAGCTCAAGTAGATATAATTTTGAGGGTGAAGGTTCACTTGTAGGAGTAGTCAATAAGGATTTTTGCTTCTTGGTGAGCCTTCAAGGGGTGACACTTTGTAGCATTCTGGGTGGATGTATGGTGATGTGGGGCAAGTGAGGAAGTTTTAGGTGGAGGGAAAAAATAAATTAGCACATGGTTATGGGGCATCTAGATGAATTTTTATTTTCCACCACAAGAACATGCTTAAAAGCCTCATTAAGAGAGGTGATACTAAAAAAATTACATCATGATGTAAAGAAAGTAGCAAACTAGATTTAAATTTGACATTATGTACCTATTCCTAATCAAATATTTGTAATTGAGACCAGAGATTGGAGAAGAGCTTGATGAACTGATAGATTATTTTCCAAAAGGACTATCTTAGTTGTAGCCATCATTTAAGGAGATCCTCACGATATTCAAGATGATAAAAACACCCATGAAAAACAAATGTCAAGGCATTCCAAGGGATAGATATATCTTCATTTAATTCAACCATTAGAGTGAGGTTGCTTGAGGAATATGTTTCAATCCATAAAGTTTAGGTATACTAATGAAACTAATTGACTTCAAGGCCCTATAAATGTTGTGTAGCATATGCTAGATTTATATCATCATAAAGTGTTGGATGGGCTTGGAAATAGATCTCAAAGTTGTGAATATATGTGTCTACCTTATCCCTATCCATGGTGCTATTGAAATGAGGGAGGGAAAGGTGTGCATCATGTTAAAGAACTAAAAATTATTTTTCCTCACTGAACAACTAGAAGAAGGCACACTGGTTTTGGTCTCGGATCACCCTGGAAATGATGTGTGAGTGCTCAAGAAGATACTAAGCAAGATACATGCTCTCTACCATAATGAATAAGGGTGTAACTTGTGCATATGAGTGAGATGTGAAGTTGATATGTAGCTAGTGCACAAAACAATAGTTTTGGACTGGTGTGTAGCTAGTGTATGAAGGTTCTAAAAGGCAAGGAGGGATCCTCAAGCTAGATTTGTTTAGGTGGAAATGAGGGTTCTCAAGCTAGATGGGTGAGAGAGTTGAGCTCTAAAATGGTTGTGGAAGCTTGCAAATATCACCAAAGAAAGAAAAATATTAGGTTAGGCTTGATGATTTGATACCAAATGATTTGGGAAAGAAAGCACAACAATGCATAACATGATTAAGAGAATGTGGAATGCAACAATAGAAATAAAAAAATTTCTAAAAAAAAAATCCTAACTACACCTTAATTTATATTATAGATATTTATAGTATTGTACAAGAGAGTAGATAATGGTCAAGTCTAACTAATTATCCATAAACAATAAATAATGATATTTCATGATAGAAGTATGGAATGTCTTGTCCATCGGATGTAGCCTAGGTGGTTGGGAGGAATGATTGTTATCCTCCCCACCTAGGTTCAAATCCTTGGAGTGACATGTTTATGCTTGTAATGGGTCTATAAGATGCTCTTGTTGTTGAGCACCCACTTTTCTAAAAATTAATTGGCTTCCCATGTTCCTTCGCGGATTTCAGGAGGTTATTCATGGACGTAGCTAGCACCAATATTGGACATTTGAGTGATCATTATTTTGAGTGGCATATTGGTGACCAAGTTTGTTATCGGGTGAATCACTAGACCCATTGACTATCACCAAGAAGAAGACCCAGGGTTGAATCGAAGAGACTTTCCCTATACCCCTAAGACCAACCCTGACACCCACAGTCCACGTTAAGCAAATTAGTCGAGGTTTGAACTTGGGTGGGGCCCCTATTAGTGGAAAAAATTGTATTGACTATATAGTTGATAGAATATGGTTCTCTTAACTAGGGTTATATAAAGAAACAATATGTACTTAGTTCAATTTTTAATAAATAAATATGCTAGGATAAGTATGATCAATTTGAAAATGTTCCCAATTTAAATACATTTTTATAAATTATTTTGAAAAAAATATAAAAAGTAATAAAATTGATTCTTGGATTTAAAACCATTACAATAATATATTCGTTAAAAGATCAATATGTTACTTGAAAAAATAAACTTATATAAAATTATCTTCATATATCAATAAATATTCATCATCAAATTTAAAATAAAATTTATTTTTAAAATAATAATAATTAATAGCAAATACAACTTTAAATTGAAATGAAGTTTCAACATGTTGGATGAACTACCAAGATTATGCTATAATACTTTTGCATTTCAGCATGTTGGATGAACTTCCAAGATTATGCGATAATACTTTTGCATATTTCTTCTTCATTCATGGTATCTACTTTCAGTATGTTGGATGAACTACCGAGCTTATGTGATAATACTTTTGTCTATTTCTATTTCTTCTTCATTCATAGTATGTATCTCAAGTCTTCTTCATTCATGGTATGTATCTCAAGAATCCTATTTGCATAGGACATATTAAAGTTCTTTGGTGTGGTATTTAATAATTTTTTTCAATTGAAAAAATTTAAGTATTTTTTTAATTTATGAATAATAAATGAGATAAATGGTTAGTTTTGATTATAAAGTTTAATTTTAAAGTGATTAAAAAAGTGAAATTTGAAACATTTCTAATTATGATTCTAATTATGATTGAAAAATATCACATTTAATTCATAGCATTTAAATTTACATTATAATATTTAATATTTTTCCAAAACCAAATAAAATGTAATATAATGTTTAATATTTTTCCAAAACCAAATAAAATGTAATAGTAGAAAAATTATGACTTTGTATTGTTTTTATTTTAGAAAAGTATTCATTTAATTTTAAACATAAATTAATATAAAATAGAAATATATTTTTATTTTAATAATAATAATAATAATAATTTATTTTTAAAGTCACGACTACACACAAAATTGTTGTATGAGACTCTCTTATTTGTGGGACAAGGGACCAAAGTCTATACCCTATTCTCTTTGGATTTGAACTTATGATCTCTTAGGAGGAAACACATATTCATAACCAGATAAAAGATTATCTTTTCTTTTTTATTAATTTTATATAAAAAAATTACAAATAATCCTTCTCCAAAAGAGGTTAAAGTGCAACCAGGGGAAATACACAGTTTCATGTATGAAATTGAAGTTAGATGTTACTAGAAGCACCTAAAGGATATTGGTTTTCTTGTTGTTCATACCTTAGTTGATATCCCCTTTGGTTCTTGGAGTAAAACCTAAAATTTCTTCTAGTTGGTTAAGAACTTGTTTTTCTTGTACTTAAAAAAACAAGTTAATGACCCAAGATCTAGAGATATCTCATAAAATTGACATTCTACTATTTTATGGGCGGGTAGATCATTTCATGTGACATGGCTTTTCTTAAATAATGATGATGATTATCCTCATTACCAATTAACAACTAAATTATGATAAATGTTCCCACCTTCTAAAAACAAATTGATTATTCAAACTCTTTATTATTATTAACTTTGTTTATCAAAAACCAAATATAGTTTGATAGTTTGTTAATTGAAAAATTTATGAAGTGAATCCAATTATTTTGATTTTAACCCTCTAAAATTATTATTCCATGTTTTATGAAAATTTTCATAGTCCATTTTATGTATTTTATGGTAAATAAAATTGTCCATTTACATACATTTTATTTTAAATTTATATATTTTACCAATTTTTATAAATTCATATTATATTTTTCATAAATTTATATTATATTTTTATTTTTTAAGTAATGAAAAAATAAAATTTATAAGTTTTTAAAAAATCAAATATTAAAATTATTATTTATTTTGAAAATTTAAATATAAAGTAAAAAACAATTGTAAAATATTTTTTTATTTATTTAAAAACAAATATTATCATTTATCAAATTATATATTAAAATTGTGTATATATAAAATTAATAAATACTTTTAAGAAAAATAAAAAAGATTGATAAATATAAAGTCAATTCAACCATGAATTTAATGGTTGAAGGTTAAAAAATGGTAAGGATTGCACCATTCGAAGTTGAAATTTCAGAAAAATACAGGAAGAAGGATTATTTATTTTGGCTTAACACTTTTGACCGATATATATCTTTAAATTGAGAGAGTTGAATGTTTTTAACTCTCAAATGCTTCATCAAAAGTTGGTTTAGTAGAGATTAGGTCTGCAACTCTTGGTTGAAAGTTGGTTTATCTGATTTCAGATTTTAAATTTTCAATAAAAAATTATTTAAGAGAAAATGAATGTTGACTTTAGTTTTTAATAAAAAAAATTTAATATTTTTGATGAAAAGTTTAATTTCATCAAACATATATGTTTGATTGACAAAAATCATAACACCTATTTATAGCATTATCATTTTGTATTAATATTATAAAAATAATTTTAATTATTTATTAATTTAAAATATTATATATATATATATATATATATATATTAAATATGAAAAATGTTCTTTGAACCTTAAGATCAAGGTTGTCGAGGCCTTATCATCCTTGCTCCTTTCTATCTCGAACAATACTACTAAGCCTTCCTCTACTACAGATCGTTCTAATGTGACTATCAAGAAAAAGTCTCAACTTCGTATTCCAAAGAAACCTCATGGGGATATTGAAGGTGGTCTGGCACATTTTGGAGCATTGTCCCCCATTGTTTTAGAACCTGACCATTCTCAAGAACCTTTTATCCCTGACTCCTTTAACCCTATTTCCAATAGGGTTCCCATCCCGGCCCCTAGAGCAAGCCAACCGCCCTCTGTCGTTCCCTTATGATTATTCTTTCTTTCAACCTCTGTGGGTTTGGGGGACCCACAAAAATTGCATCCCTCAAATTACTTCTGAAACAGGTTAACCCAGATATTGTCTTCCTTCAAGAAACCTTGGTGGATGGTGAAAAGGCTAAAAGTTTTTTTCTTCAATGTCTTCCGATGTGGAACGTTGTAGCTTTGGATCCAAATGGTCATTTGGGTGGATTATTGACTAGGTGGAACCCAACTTATGCTGAGTTATGTGCATTTGGAACCAATGCAGGTATTTTTCTGGAGGGAAGATTCAAACATTCTGATGAAAAGATGAAACTCCTCAACTGTTATGCACCATATAAAGAAAGGGAAAGTTTTTGGCAACCCCTTTTAGATTCTGGTTTACTGAGCGAAGAGGGCATTATAGTTGGAGGCAACATTAATTTTACTCTTTCTGCCCAAGAGTTGTGGGGAAACATGGCTAGGAATGACCCTCTTGCAGATTACTTTTCTAATATTCTACAAACTACTAGATTAGTGGATATCCAACCGATTCAAATGGATCCTACTTAGAGAAATGGCAGAGCTAGAACAGTTGGTATCTCGAAAAGATTGGACCAGTTTCTTATTGATGAAAACCTACTTGGCAGTCTTAGTAAAAATAGATCCTGGATCATAAACTCCACCATATCGGATCATAATCTGATATGCTTACAGCTTGAGAAGTCCTCCCATAAAGTCGCCCCTCCCTTTAAATTCAATAGCACCTGGATATCTGATCCGGGGTTTTCTTCTCTTATTAGGAACACGTGGAAAACTATGGAAAATTGGTCGGATATATCTTCTATCCATCTGTTGTGCACAAAATTGAGGAACTTAAAGAAATAATTTGTTATTTGGCAGACAAACAAAAAAAAAACAAATTCACTCAGAACTTCTTAGCATTGAATAAAAAATGTCAGAGATTTTTTAGAATTGTCCTTCACAGGTGTTCGTGCAGGAAGATATGAATCTACTCAGGTCCCTTAAAAAAAGGAAGGATAAGATACTAGCAATGGAAGAATCCACTTGGAGGCTTAGAAGTCAGGCAATATGGATTGATAAGGGTGACAAGAAAAAAAAATTCATAAATTCGCTTCCCAAAGAAGATGCCAAAACACTATCTGGGATATAGTTGATGATGAAGGATGCTACAAATCTTCAAAAAATGATATTAAGGAGATTGCATTTAAACATTTCAAATCCCAATTCAGTGTGATAGAGGCAGAAGATACATGTAATCAGATCAAACTACTCAAGGATGTACCTAGGTTTTTTAATGATGTAGAAAGCGATGAGATTGAAAAATCTGTCACATTAGAGGAAGTTAAGGAAATTGTTGGTAGAATTCCAAAGGATAAAATCCCTGGCCCAGATGGGTGGACACAGGAACTCTTCCAGGATTTCTTTGAAATTATGGGGGAGGATATTCACAGAGCAGTTGAGGAATTCAGATGTACAGGTCATATTCTTGGAGCTCTCAATGCTACCTTATTTTCCCTTATCCCCAAGGTAAGCAAGCCGGAATCATTTCATGATTCTAGGCCTATAGCCCTCTGTAACTTTGTATATAAATTTATCTCTAAAATCATTTCCTCCCGACTGAACGAAAAATTGGCATCAAGTATCTCCTCCGAGCATTTTTGCTTCCTTAAAGACAGATTGATCTATGATGTTGCGGGGATAGATCAAGAGTGTTTACACACTGCTAAGTCTAAGAAGTTAAGCTCAATTACTCTTAAGTTGGACTTAAAGAAGGCATATGACAAAGTGAGATGGAAATTTCTATGGTTGTTGTTAATTCAGATTGGATTAAAATGGGAGGTTACCCAATGGATTATGGCTTGTGTAACTTTTGTTAACATGGTAGTTTTAATAAATGGCTCCCCTACTGAATTATTCAAGAGCTATCGAGGTTTACGACATGGTTTCCCTCTGTCCCCTTTGTTGTTCCTTTTGGTTGTCGAGTCTTTTAGCAAATTATTGAAAAAGGATGTGGACATAGGGTCTTTTCATGGCCTCAAAGTTTCTTTTGAGACTATCATCTCACATATTTTCTTTGTCGACGATGTTCTCATTTTAGGCATTGGAAAATTTGAGGATTGGATGGTGTTTCAATCTATTTTAACAAATTTATGTCTTTCCTCTGGTATGGATGTTAATTTCCATAAGTCGTTCTTCCTTGCAAAAAATATAGATCCCAGTCTAGAGAAAAGGTTGCAGGAAACATTCAATATACAGTTTATTACTATTGAAAAAGGTATGAAATACCTGGGATTTTATTTAAAACCTAACAACTACAGGG
Organism: Picea engelmannii; assembly: GCA_009831015.1. Classification (NCBI taxonomy): domain Eukaryota; kingdom Viridiplantae; phylum Streptophyta; class Pinopsida; order Pinales; family Pinaceae; genus Picea; species Picea engelmannii. Next base: position 35,431 of record ML805467.1, read on the forward strand.
TGGAAGATTGGAAATGGATGATTCAAAAGCTTTAGAAGAGGATTGGAAATTGGTCCTTCTATTGGCTCTCTTTGGGAGGCAAACTTATTTTAGAAAAATCTGTGTTACAAAGCCTCCCTGTGTATTGGATTAGTCTATTCAAGATTCCTTCCTCCAACCTCCACACGATCCAGCAGCTCACTGCTAATTTCATATGGAGAGGAGCTAAAACAAATACAAGATTCCACTTAACTAAATGGAAAAACATTGCTAGGCCAAAGGAAAATGATGGATGGGGTATTCGGAATTTATATTGGTTCGCCCAGTCCTTGGTTTCCAAGTCATACTGGAGAGGTCTATTCGATAAAGGATTGTTGAATTCAGTACTAAAAAATAAATATCTTAAAGGTATCGACCTAACTTCTTGGCTACACAAAGATAATTGTAAGTTCCCGGTAGCCTCTATTATCTGGAAATATTTCATGGATTCTATGCCTATTATTAAGTGGTGTCTAGCTTGGTCGATTGGATGTGGTAAACATGTCATTATTGGGTTAGATCCTTTCCTCGAAGGTAATGCATCTTTCAGACTCTCAGGTCCTTTAATTCAACATCTTAATAATTTGCATATCTTCTATTTAGCACATGTGACTTTCCAATATGATGTTGGTACTAAACAAGGATGGCTTGAGGCTAATCACATTGGTCTGTCAGGAGAGATGGCTATAGAATGGAGCAAATTTATTCTAATGTTGCGAAGCAGTGGAATCTCTCTTAATAATTCGAGTGATAAGATAGTCTGGTCTTGGAACAAAGCTATGGGTTCTATAACTGTTAATTTAGCATATCAATCCATTTCTTTTATTAACCTCTTGGAAGAAAATAGATGGTGATATAAGGCTATTTGGAAAGTAAGTATCCTAGGTAAAATTATTTGTTTTATGTGCCTATGTTTGAAGGACTGTATTCTTACTGGTGCAAATTATAGATGAAGGGGTGGAATTGGACCTTTGGCATGTAGTCTCTGTCTCAGATATGAAGAGACAACCACACATATCTTTTTGCACTGTGAAACTTCACAATCCATTTGGAAATATGTTATCTGAATATTCTAGAAGCTTGGAGTTGTTCTTATTTAGAAGATAATAATCTACTTTGTTTCACTCAATACCCAAAGACGAGGCATATTCCCTCTCTTGTGATTTGGAGCATTTGGAAGTACAAGAATAAATTATTATTTGAGAATTGGCACAGACAACAATCCAGTATAGTCACTAAAATCCTTCTTTCAATTAAAAAACTCATTAGGGCTTGCGAAGACAACAAATTGGAATACATTCTCAATCCAGTCTTCTTTGATGATACTCCAATAGGGTTCTTTGATGGCGCAGTTTTTGATGATTTTTGTGGCATTGGTATTTTCCATAAAATTAGTTTAGATCACTTATTCAGAGTTCATTTTGTTGGTGCTAAAGGAAACAATATGAAAGAAGAAATCTTGGGATTATGGGGTATCTTACACTTTGCTTCTAGATTATCCATAAACAAGATGATGGTGGTTGGAGATTCAAAGGTGGCCATTGACTGGATTAATGACAAATCAAAATTGAACCTATTATATCTAAATACCTGGAAAGATAAAATCAGGAGATTAAAAGATAATTTTGATGGAATCAAATTTATGCATGTGCACAGGAAATATAACTCTGAAGCAAATTCATTATCCAAAAAAGCTTTGGACTATCCTACTAAATGTATTTTTTTCAAGGAATCTATTAAAGGAGATGTACTCAATCCAGATAGATATTGTTATAACACTCAAATGACTTCCTAGCTCTAGATGGAAAGCAGTTTTGTCATGTCATGTACTTATCATATTTTATTTTAGCATGCACTTCCTAGAATGAAGTCAACAAGAACATGGTTAGAAAAGGTTATAGTCTTTTGTTGAAATATTAAGAGATCATCAGTTCTTTGATCCATATGTATTTGAAAGGTTCACTTGATTCCTAATAGAACAACAGTGAAACTGTTTTTTTCTGCATGAAA
>ML805467.1:37472-49393 GCA_009831015.1 Picea engelmannii
AAAAAATTAAACTTCATAATTTTATGAATATAAAATTAACACTTTACGAATGATAAAATTAAGTACAAGGAATTATAAAAAATAAAAATAAGTAATAAAAATAAACACCAAATTTCACTACTTAGTGGAATATACACTAGTTAATATGCAATATCTCCATTCTAAGTGTTTATTGACTTAATACAAGTTCCAATAAATTTATTCTTATCCCAATTCAACTTCATAATTATTTTTAAGAATAATATAAAATGATTAAATAGATTACCATAGGAGAAAAGATGCCAAACTAAATCGAAAACCGATAAAGAAGTGCAACTACTTTTCTAAATGCTTTTTCTTACTTGAAGATTTTTTATGATGTTAAAAATTCTATAAAAAATATTTCCAATTATATGGAACTCACAGATTTCAGGCCAACCATAGAAGAACATAGGGGGAAATAACATACTAAGCATGATGATCAATGAAAGGAGAATTAATTATTACCTTGCGATGGCTCGGGTTTCACATAATTTGAGTCATCCAAACTAATAAGGTGAAAAATGGTGGTGAAAACCCTAGGTTTTGCTAGGGTGGAGGATCGCTTTTGGTTCTAGTGATAGGTTAGTACGACTCGAGTAGGATTTTAGTACTTGGTAGTGGACATGTGGGACAAGGGGATTTGTCCAGGACTGGCCCAGATAATTTAGCTTGGAGCTAAACGCCAAAAGGGTTGACCTGGAGGAAGTACAACTCTTAAGCTTCAGACATGGAAGCAACTAACATGGATATATTATTAGACCTAGTGGATGAAACATTGTGGAGTCAAGATGGCATATTTAAATATGATGAAGAATATCATGAAGATTTAATTCGGAAAAGATGACTACAGTACAAGGAAAATCATTTTTTTAATGAAATCCCTCCGGACAAGGTGTTGTCAGGGTCCCAGTTGCTAGGTCTTGAATACGATGGCCATCTGATGGACACGAGGAACATCAGGATCATCGAAAACCTGTTCAAAGTAGAAGCAAAGGATTCACGTAAAAGTATTTTTACTATTCTGCAATTAGACTCTACAAGGGTTGTAGGAACCTTAGAAGATTGCAGAATGGTAGAGATTTCAAAGGAAGCGTCTGGAGATAAGTTACCACAGAATAGTACTTCAATGGAGAGAAACAAGAGAATTGATCATGAAAAAAACCTCGGAGGAAGCTCTGGAGGGTATGTGGGTTTTGAAAGGAGGATCATGGAGATTAAGAATTGGAAGCCTAGGAAACATAGCTCGAAGATGGTCCTGGAAAAATATGTGGGGCTACAGGAGGTATCGTCTCTATCTTTATGTGTGTTGGTTGGTCTCTTTAGCTACTGGTCATTGTCCAAACTTGATATAAACTGGTGGGTCGACGAAAAATGGAAACCTTTGTTGTGATACATTCCAGATGTCTTAGTGTTGGGTCGAGGATGATTTTGCTTCCATTTTAGAATAAAATCTGATGTGGAAAGGATTCTTGATAGATTCTGGCTCTGCGGAATAGGTATCTAATGATCAAAATATGGACACATATTTTTAATTCGGAGAAAGAACATATAAGGTTTCAACATTTATGGGTGTTATTGTCGGGTTGTCCCCTGATTTTCTGGAATTTGGAAGCATTTAAAGTGATTAGAGATTCTTTAGGTAAATTTTTTCATGTGGAGTCAAAGGTACTCACAGGACAGGATAGGAGAGTAGGAAAAATCCTGGTTGAAATCGACTTACACCAACAACTGTCGGTGGATTTGGAAATATCTTGGTGGGGGATTGTATATACCCAGAGACTAGATTAATGGGGTATTCCTTTTAGATGCTTGATTTGTAAGGAAGTGGGACACTTGAAAAAATATTGTCCTGGAACGTATTAAAAATATTTTGATACGGGCTCTTTTGACGATTTTAATGGAGAATTTCTTCCAGGTGCATGAAGGATGTCGAGTCATAATGTTGATTGAGTTGAAGAGGGGGACTCTTTATCACAAATACTGGATTCTGACCCAATTTTTGGTAAGCTCAAAATATTTTCTCCTTAGTTTTTTTATTCTCTTTCTTTGAAAGATGTTGAGGTACTACATGGTGTCTATTTTCTTAAACCTTTTCCTGTTTGGAAAATCCCCATGAATGAACTCTATGTAAATTTAAATTTGAGTGAAGTTTCTAAAACATAAGAACTAGGTTCAGAGTTCTTAGGGTCTAAGTCAGAATCTTTGGTTGGCTCCCCAGAAAAGGGTTTTTCTCTGGGTGGTTTTGTGGGAGATTCCAAAGGGGGTTTACCTTTGCTAGAGGAGGGTTCTAAGATGTTAATTTCTTTAAGTCCTTTTGGTGGTAAACTTTCTCTACGTCCAAACTCAAAGGGGGAATTTTGAACGGTAGTAGAGAGTTTGGGTTCGGGAGCTAAGGATTCTCATTTAGTTTTTGTTTTGGTAGATCCATCGAGTGGTTTGAGTGGAAAGTATATTGTTTATGTAGAACATTCTTTTTCATGCACTGAGGATGTGGTTATTGTGGAAGCCCCTTTTGAAAATCCTCCTTCAGAACTTTCTGTCAGTAAAGTTATTGAGGATACTATTTCAAATGCAAAGGTGGATTGGTCAATTGAAGGAGATGGTGTTTATAGGAAATCTAAGGAGACATTAAACTTGAATGGAGCGGTTTTTGGAGGTTTGGAAAAAAAATCCCCTATTAAAACGAGAAGTGCGAGAAAATTGTGGAAGGAGAAGGAAACTAATGTTTTTTCACATTTTCATGTTTTGGAAGGTCCAAGGGTGCTTAGATCACAAAAATCCCTAACGAGGGTTAAAAAAAAGAAAGTAGTATCTCTAAATGTAAGAGGAGTGGGGGGTGCTCCAAACTTTGTATCCCTTAAGCGACTGATAGAAATGATAAATCCATATATCTTGCTAATACAAGAAACTATGGTTAGTGTGAATAGGGGGCGGGAGGTGTTGTCTAAATTGTTACATAGATGGAAGTTCTATGGAGTGGATTCTTGTGGGTTATCAGGGGGACTGTTGACTTCCCTGAACCCTAGAAACGTTGATTTATATGCTTTCTTGACTCCTACAAGAATCTGTTTGGATGGTTGTGTTATGGATCTCAACAAAACTCTAAAGCTGGTAAATTGATATGGTCCATATGGGGATATACAATTGTTTTGGGATATTGTGAAGTTGGAAGGTTTATTGAAAGATCGTGATTTAATTTTAGGTGGCGATCTGAATTTTACACTCTCTGCAAGGGAAGTTTGGGGTACTTCCTCAAGGAATGATCCCTTGGCATAATATTTTAATCAATTGTTACAAGAAGAAGACTTAATAGATGTGGAACCTATTAAATTGATTCCAACTTGGAGAAATGGTAGAGGAGAGTAGGATCTTATTGCTAAGAGATTGGATCGCTTTTTAATTAATGAAAAATCAGCAATTTTGGGACCGAGATTTCAGTCATGGGTGGTAAATGTGAAGATCTCAGATCATATGCTAGTGGTTTTCTAATTGGATCAAGAATCAGAAAAGATTAGTTACCCCTTTAAATTCAATTCGGTCTGGCTCACAGAACCAGACTTTGTGAATTTAGTTCGAACCAAATGGCATAGTTTAGTGAATTTAGAGATCTCTTCTCCTTATATGGATATACTAGTACTTAAGCTAAACATGGTGAAATCTTTGGTCATTAGATGGGAAAGGAATAAAATAAAATTGTCTAGGGAGGAACTAATCCATCTAGAAGTGGATTTAGAATTACTTTACACATACTCTACTGAGGTTTTTGAGAGGGAGAAAGATAAGGCTGTGGTTGCAGAGAAGGAGAAAAGAAAATTGGAGCTTTTAAAGCAGGAGGAGGAGACTTGGAGACAAAAAAGTAGAATAACTTGGCTTGCTTCAGGGGATAGGAATACAAAGTTCTTTCATTCCTATGAAAATTTTAGAAAACAGAACAATGTTATTTGGGATATCAGATTGATGGATGGCTCTTTATTTACAATACAAAAGGACTTAGAAAAAGAAGCAGTCGATTATTTCGGAAATAGTTTCAAAGCTCAGGAAAATCTCTCTATAGTTCACCAATTGGAAGTTATAAAGGTTTACCCTAGAATTTTTGGAGGTAGAAGGACGAAGAATTTCTAATCTTGTTATGTTTTCTGAGGTGTTGACTGCCTTGAAAGGATTTGTTGTTTCAAAAAGTCCTGGGCCAGATCACTGGACAATTGAATTCTTCTTGGATTTTTTCGATCTTTTGGGTCTGGAAGTGTTAGAAGTGGTGGAGTAGTCTAGATTAAAATGGAAGGTTAATAGAGATCTTAATGCAACCTTTATAGAATTGATATCGAAAAGTGATAAGCCATATTCCTTTGCAGGATTTAGACCCATTTCCCTATGTAATATGATTTATAATATAATTACCAAAATCATTGCTACTAGAATTAAATCCTTTCTCTCTTTTGGTATATCAAAGGAACAGTGTGGGTTCTTGGAGAATAGACAAACTACAGATGCTATTGGAGTGCCACAAGGGTCTCTACATAGTATAAATGTTAAAAATATCAAATCTTTGGTCTTGAAACTAGATATGATGAAAGCCTATGATAGGGTTGATTGGAGGTTCCTCATATTAGTTTTACTTCAAATTGGGCTCAACCTTGAAGCTACAAATTGGATTATGGGTTTTGTCAGCTCTGCAAATTTCTTTGTATTAATTAATGGAAGTCCTTCCAGTTTCTTCGGGAGTGCTAGAGGTTTAAGGAAAGGCTTCCCTCTCTCCCCTCTGTTATTTTTACTTATTATTGAAGGATTGAGTAGAATTCTTTTAAAGTCTATTGAAGAAGGTAAAATTGAAGGAGTTATGGTTGCAAATGGAATTAGACTTACACATTTAATTTTTGTGGATGATGTTATATTATTTGGAAATGGAAATTTATTAGAATGGAAATTTATTAGAATGTAAATTTATAAAGTAAGCACTTGACTTATTTTGTAATGCCACCGGTATGTCTTTCAGTTCTCAGAAGTCACTATTTTTAGAAGCGGGATGGACAGAGGAGTAGCAATTACAATTAAAAGATTTTTTTCCCTTTGAGGTAAAAACATTAGAAGAAGGATTTAAATATTTGGTATTTTTTTCTAAAAGCTAATTGTTATAATAAGGTTGATTGGAGTTGGCTACTAAAAAAAATTGAGAAAAGGATTTCAAATTGGTGTCATAGATGGCTCACTTTAGGAGGAAGATTTATTCTTGTTAAATCAGTTTTAGAAAGCATTCTTGTTTATTGGCTTTCTATGGCTAATATTCCAAAAGGTATTTTAGACAGAATTAGAAGAAGGATGTTTAGTTTTTTATGGACGAGAAAAAAAGAAAAAGAAAGCATACACTTGGTAGACCGGAAAAGGATAGCTAAGACAAAAAAGAAAGGGGGATGGGGTATTCAAAACATTTTTTATTTTGGTAAAGCTTTGCCAGCAAAGAGTTTATGGAGAAGTCTAATGATACCAGGGCTTTGGAATGAAGTGATTCTAAAAAATTATTTAAAGAAGAAATATGTAGTGGAATGATTTAGGGAAGGAAGAAAGAACTTGAAAGGTATTTCAAATTGTTGGATATCTCTCACTTTGTCTTTGCCCATCATTACAGATTGGCTTGTTTGGGAGTCGGCGAATGATTGGGATATCAGAATAGGTGTGGATCCACTTATTAGAGCTCAATATTTTTATAAATTATCTGCAAATTTAGTAACTACCTTCCTTTCAAAAGGCATAAAGTTTCTATCTTGAGTAGTTTCTCTAGTTGATGGTGGTCTTAATGGTTTTTATTGGAAAAGTGCATAAATGCTTGGGATTACTAGCGAACAGAAAGAGGAATGGGAGTTATATGTGAAGGGATTAAATATTTTTGGGTTTATGCTAAATAATGAAAAGGATTCTTTAGTATGTTCTTGGGATCATAAAGGAGGAACAATCACTAAAAAACAAGCCTATGAGGTTCAATGTTTAGTTGAAAATGAGTTTGATACAAAGGAGTGGACATTAGAGTTATGGAAGTGGCAGATCCCTTTAAGATTAAAACTTTTTTGTTGGTTGATGTTTGAAAACGAAATTTTAACTTGGGATAATTTAACTAAAACAAGCTTTTATGGTCCGAGTAGATGTGTGTTATGTGGAGAAAGGGAGGAATCGATAAATCATTTGATGGTTAAGTGTTTTTTTCTATAGGGAGGTTTGGAAGTCAATCTTAATTATTTTTAAAATACATAAAGATTGGGGACATGGCCAGTTAAGTGATTGTTTCCAGGATTGGTTAAAGGAGATGAAGTATAGGAAGGAATTACCTTGTTTCATTTGTTGGGAGATTTGGAGACATAGAAATTTGATTATTTTTTAACATCATAATGTGTCTCTTACCAGGGTTTACAATAGAATTATGCAAGATGTGAAAGAAATAGAAAAAGTACATTATGATAAGAAACTAAGAATTGTTAGGCCACCTTTGTTACAGTGGAATATGATTGTTGGGTTATTTGATAGAGCCTCACAAGATGGGGGCCTGAGGTGTGGTGCATGAGCTATTTTAAAATGTCTAGTCTTGGGTAATTTCAGTATAAAAATGAATTGTGGTTTTGGAACCAACACTAGGGGTGAACTTATGGCTTTATGGAGTATCTTGTTCTTTGTTAATTTAAAACAAGTATCTTTTCTACAGTTGGTTGGAGACTCTAAAGTAATAGTTGACTAGTTTTCTTTTAAAAATAATATGCATGTGATAAATTTACAGTCGTGGATGTTGAGAATTTGCCAATTAAGTGAACAGTTTCAGACTCTAAAAGTTTAGCATATTTACAGAGAATTCAACAAGGAAGTTGATTAATTGTCCAAGCAAGCACTACAAATGGTTGAAGGTGTATTTTTTTATGCAAAAGGGACGGGAACTCAAACATAATTTTTTGAAAGAATAACAATAGACTAAATTATGTGTGTTGGTAAATCGATTGAAGATTTTGTTTTTCTAAAAGACTATAACAAGAGTTTTTTTTGGATAGGGGATATGACATTATGCATATAGGTTTTTACTGTATGATGGGTAGTTTCAGATAAGTGATGAACAATAGATGTAATGTTTTGGTGTGGACTGCTTATGTACATATAACTTTATATTTACCAATATAAGATCTTTTTCTTTTTTGAAAAAAAAAACAACATACTAAGAATGATAATCATAATATTGATAATAACAACCCTAAGGATATTAACAGGTTATTGGCAAGTAAGAATATAAGGATATTACAATAATGTGACATGCATGGCACAATAATGTATAGAACATAATAATAACACTATTGATATGATTAGTTCTAAGGTGGTGAGTGTTGACGATTAAAATCGCAATGAAGTTTTATGCCCGCAAAGTATTGCTAAAGCCTATTATTATAAGCTAACAATATATCTATAATACTAGTAGGTTGGACCCCCTTGTAGATTGGAGGATCAGATCTGTTTTTTTTTTTTTTTATTAAATGTTATGTTGTTGTTTGACACTGCTTACAGATTTGAGCATGTTTGATGTCAAATGTTGGTTCTATTCGAAAAAAATGGGTGATGGAAAATTCGTGCTATGCATGAGTGTCTTTACTTTAAACTCTCATATCCATGTCACTAAGGCTTACGTAAACTGTTATTTTTATTGTGCCATGATCTATTATATGTTACACCTACACAAAACATGTGTTAGTCATGAAAAAGAAATATGGAGAAAAATCTAAGCAAGAAATGAAAACTATGCTACTATGCTACACTACATACATTGAAACTAAGGGATTGTTGTTAGTCCTAGCTAATGGGATTAGTGGCTATATGATTTAATGATCTATATGGAAATACATGTGATATGCACTATAGTATGGTTGGCAGTGGTTAATGTGACATAGGGTGGCACTCTTGGAAATTAGTGGATGTTGGTTTCGATGCATGGTTTAATTGAATGAATTAATGGATTAGTGGGTTGGCATGTACTAAGGAATTGAATGATTGGAGGATGGAGGCGACATTCATTCATTGCACTTCACTCAAATATGAAATGGAATTAAGTGACTATTTATTCATTTGGGAATTGTTTTAAAAATTAAATGGACAAATGAAAAGAAACAAAACACTTCTACAGGTTGTTGTGGAATGCATATTGTCTTGTTTGGTGACACTATGTTAAATATTTGATTGAGAACAGTGAGCAAGTTAATGCACATAATTGATTGAAATATATACAATAGTGGTTCATTTGATCACAGTGATTATTTGGTTGGTGTTGGAACTTTTACGTTTGATATAGAATGATTTTATGGATTACTTAATTAATTTTATGAACAATATCCTCTCTCTTTCCCTATCATTATTTCGCTTTTCACTAATTACAACCCCATCGCCTTCCCACGTTCATTTTTCACTCCCAGTTATTAAAATTTAATTACAGTTAAGAAGAATTATGTATTGAGGCAGTTTGAAATCGCAGTTTCTTGGTTGGATCACGATGATATTTTCTTTGGTTTGCATTACAGTTGATTGTTTGTTGTCTTTGAGAAGTAACCATGTTCCTTTTCCCCCTCATTTTATCATGTTTCGCTCAATACAAACCTCTCGCATATCCCAGGACCTTTTTTTCACCCCCTGCTCATTGACAACAGTTAAACAATTTGTATGGATTGGATTACATGAGTCTGATATATTGCTAAGCCAAAGTCCATTTAATATTTTTAAGGAGTTGTCATGTATGGTTGTAAAGGAACTATTTTCTAATCAATCATGCATGCAGGAATGAACTTTTTCAGCCGAGGTAGCCATGGCAAAGGCAACCGAGGGAGAGGTAATTGGAACAGAGGCCCAAGAAGGCCAAGATTCTCCATACACTTTGATGTTGACTCACAAGAGCTAGGCCAACTATTTCAGGTTGGGTTCTTCAATTCGATTGGGCAGTGGTCCAACCAAGGCCTAAAAGGCCTCCCTTCTAAGTTCCACAATCCCCCGGTATTCTCGTGCCCCCTCATGTCTCATTGCAACCCGAGGTTCCTGAAAATGACGGATGGCAAAAGATTTTCCACCCAAACGTCTCCTAACATTGTGGCTGGCCCAATTTTTCTTTACCTGCTCCCTCGCCTAACAATCAGATTGTCCAAGTTGTCCCTGCCCACTCACTAGTGCAGTCCTCCCATGCTAGCAAGAGATTGAAAACTGAGGCCCACCATGCCCCTGACAAAGGAAAATCCATTGATGCCCCTTCCTCACCCTCCAATGGCTCCGATAAATCCGTTTCTTCCCAGATGCATTTGAGGGATGATTGTTCTCATGTGATCAGGGAGATTCGACCTAAAGGCTCAGCAAAACCAAAGGAAAATTCAGAGAGATCGAGGGGTGACAACAACAACAAGGGAAAGATTGTATCTCAAAGTGGAAAATATGGTTTTTTAGTTTTATTTTAATTATTGTTGATGACAGTTGACTTCAGAGGTTTTGGACATCATGTTTTATTTTTGGATATATGAGTAATTCATTTTTTAAAATAATGTCAAATATCAATGAAATAAATTGTCAAATATGCATGTGATGATGGGAGACACAAGGAGAGATGTTCTTGTTTAATTAACTAGTTATGTTATAATTGTTAAGAGCTAAATGGGAGTCACAAGGGGTCCCACCTACTAGTTATTATTTAATTATAACCCTTATTATGATTTATTACTTTCCCCCCCTAACTAAAAAGTTGGTTGAGTTTTTAGTTAACTTAACTAATGAGGTAGTTCAACTACTTCAACCAATTCTAATTTGCTTAAAGGAAAAAGGAAAGGGAGGAACAAGGGGAGGATAAAAGGAGAAGCATACTAAGGTTTTCTCTTTGAGTTTATGTTGAGATAGTTCAGTTTTCATTCATTCCTTAATTTATCACAAGCCTAATTCTTTTTATGACAACGGGGTCTTATTGTAGACATCAATATTTAGGGTTTAATTACATCATTCAGACACTTCTTTTTCAGAGGTGTTGATCTATCTTTGATAGTCTGTGTAGAATTGTTTGTTTGTGAATTAGTTTTCATGACTGACAAAGGCTATTGTGCAGAGTCGAGTGGGAAGCAATCTGTGGCAAGTTGATCCAACTTTTAGAGTTCAACTTTTTTATTTTCTGTCAGAGCTCCTTTTGTATGTTCCATTGGGGATATCTAAGTTTGACTTTGGTCCAAAACTTCTTCACGAAATTTTGTAAAGAAAATGACTCTTTGGTGAATTAAAATGAAATAAAGGATTGCTTTATGTCTCATCTGTCTTGATTATCATCTTGGTGTCTTTGCTTCTGTCTTTACATTTATTTCAGCAACTGTTATATTTAGAAAATCATATAAATAATGAATTTTCCAACAAGATTTTATTTATAAAAAGACTAGCCTAAGCACTTGTAATCAATACTTGTGAGTTAGGATATTAATTTTGATGGCTATAAACATAGGGTGACATTCCCTTCTATTTTGCTTTAGCCAAGCAGAATATGAAAATGATTGAGTAAGATCATTTCATATCTTTTCCTCAACATTTATTTGGCGACCATAATGGGGAGATCTTCAATATCTCTCTGATTAATTTTTATACTTGATTATCATCGAATACATCTATTTTTCTGATATTGATTCTTTGACTGTTTTATTTCTTAATGACTATGTTTGTTGCAAGCCAGCCCAATATTGATCCCAGTCTTCAAGATCAGACCAACATTTCTTTGAGCCTGTTTAACACCATTTTAAACACTGTCAATACTCATGTTGAGATTAATCATTCATGGGCATCGATTGAGCGAGTTATTAATGTCCAAGAACGTTGGGAAGCTAGATGTAGATAGCCTAGAAATCAGCAGTAACCTTCTTGTTCCTTTAGTTTTGGCCTTTCTTTCATGTCCTTGGACTCTTGTGTCTCTAGAAGAAGAAGACACTTATCATCCGAAATTAATCCTATTGCTAAAATAGGAAGAAGAAACGTTGTGTTCTCTACCCAACAAAGTGATCTAAGGAGAACTTTGTCTGACTCATCCAGTTCATATTTCTCTCCCTCACCTATCATCCACAAGATGGCATCTAGTGGTGGCTCTGGTGGCACTGGAAGTGCTTCCTCTTCTCAGTCTTCATCTTCGTCAGTGATTGGTAGCTTATATAGCCACCATATCCCTATCCAATCTACTACAAATCCCACCAAAGTCATAAAAAATATGGGCTTTTCATTTTGAATAAGACCCCACAACCACACCATGGCATGTGTCCTCTCCTCTTAACTTAGCACCTGCTACCCATCCACTTCCTAAATTCAAGGGACATCTTCCTAGGTTTTCAGGACATAACATTGTCACTACAAATGAACACCTGGTGGCATTTTCTAATGCTTGTCACAACATAGGGAAGAATGGCAATGATACTTGCATGTGCTTATTCGTCAATTCTTTGGAAGGAAAGGTTGCAGTCGATTTCTTTGACCTTCCTCCTAAGATTTTATCTACTTGGAAGAAGTTAATTTACTAGTTCATGTCCACTTATGGGCAATCTAAAATCTCAGGCGAGAAGCTATGGGAATACAATAACATCGCCTATAAGGATGGTGAGACCATCAAGTTGATCCAGATTTATGTAGGAACACAATGAAATACAGAAATACACATAAACACAAATATGCAGTGGAAATAAGACTTAATTTCATTAATAACAAATGATTGAAATATGCTTACAGACAGAATGGAAATAAACTAGCTAAGGCGCTGGTAGCTTATCTCTGAGAAGAGATGTGGCCGCTACTCGCATCCATGAGAAGATGATTACAATGAGGCTCTGAAGGCCCTTTTACAATAAACGGGAATGCCAAAAGTCCTAGACATCCAAAAACCTAACCCTGGGAGA
>ML805467.1:69563-82005 GCA_009831015.1 Picea engelmannii
GCATGGTTGATGCACTTGTTTATGGTATAGGTTGATTACAAGTTGAGGTACAGGTTGATGCATGGTTGATGCATGGTTCAGATTTATTGGTATAGGTTTACAGCGGTATATCTCACAATTATAGTGTGACAGTGGTTCCATCATTCTACTTCTACTTCAGGGTGGTAGGAGGGGCAAGGACAGGTGGTTGTAGTCACCTTCCGGTTGTAGTCGGAGAACATAGGGGGTTGTAGCCTCCTTCTAGTTATAGCCAGAGAATTGGGGAGTTGGATTTTTCCTCAGGTTGTAGCCTAAGAAACTAGGGGGTTGGAGCCTCCTTCCAGTTGCAGCTAGAAAACAAAGGAAGTTGGTTCTTCCAATGAATGTAATTCTTCAAAACATATAAGAAAAATCATTTCGTGGTTTTCTCCCGATTTGGGTTTCCACATAAAACACTGGTGTACTGTGTATGTGTATGATTGTTTATTTGTTCATTGCTTATTTACTCTGCAGTTATTGGATAATAATGTTTCATTGATATAACTCTTGGATTATATGTTAAAAGGGATTAAATTTCTCTATTACTGATTCACCCCCCCCCCCTCTCAATAATCCAACATATCTTTCAACATAACTCATGTTAAGAGGGAGTTAAACTCAATAGCAGATCAGGTAGTTGTCTTTGCAGCTTCTCCTGATCAACAACTTTTGCCTCACAGACCTGATTGTACTTTTCAACCTCTATATCATCTGCATATCCTTGACAGTATAGAATCTTGGTAGGTTTCCCCTAATGATGAGAGCATTTATACTTTCATTCAAAATGGACCTCTTAAGCGTAAGGGAATTATATCCTTGGAAGACAACAAGATTCCTAAGGGCCTGACTCCTCTAGAGAGTTCATTTTCATTGAGTGATGTAGGCAATAAGGAGAAACAAGGAGAAGATGATTCAAGAGGGAAGGTGGGTGAAATCATCCCCTTGAACATGGGGGCACTCAAAGCTTCAAGGAATGTTAAAATAGGTGCCTGATGTTCTGATGAAGAAGAAATGAAGTTTTTCATGCTACTTGGTGAATTTCGGGATGTTTTTTCTTGGTCTTATGAGGATCTTCATGGTTTTGATCATGGTTTTATACATCATTCTATCCCCATCAAGGAAGGCATGAAACGAATTATGCAAAAACAAAGACCTATTAATTCTACATTTAAAGCAACTATTCGAGGGGAGTTGGAAATTTTCTTGAAGGTTGGGATTGTTTTTCCGGTCAAGTACCCTGAATGGGTTCCCAAATTGGTACATGTTTCAAAGGCCACTGATCATATTAGAACCTGCATTAACTTTCACACATTCAGTCAGGCTATTATGAAAAATCATTTCCCTCCTCTTAATATGGAAATGATCCTACAACAGGTTGTAGGGTCACAAATGAGGCCCTTACTTTAGAGTCTTTTTGGTTATAATCAAATCAAGGAAAAAAGGGAAGATGCTCACAAAACCACTCTTATCACCAATTGTGGTACCATGAATTATAAACACATGCTTTCTAGCTTACATAATGTAAGTACCGCTTTTAAAAGACCTAGCTTACAAACAACTCTTGATGAATTGATCAGTATCCATACCTATCTTGATGATCTAATTGTATACATTAAAGGGTTGATAATTACCTCAGAGTTCCAAGTGTTATTTCTGGGTCATTTCAAAATTGCTTTTGTCCTAGATACTAAATCTTACATTCTAAGGGATTTATAGGAGCAATTGTTTTCCTACAACATTAACGGTTCTCACTTGAAACATTACGTGGGACCAACGTAAAAAAATTATAACGTTGTTTGGTTTTTTTGTATACTAATAGCCTAGCTCTGCTTTCGGTTTTTCAATATTTTCTTTTATGCTTTACGGTAGTTTGACTTCTGCTTTTTGTTTTTAAACATTTCCTTCTAGTTTTGAAATTTTATTTATGTCGTGATTTTGTTGCTTACCATCTTTTAGTTGATTTGGTCCAAAATAAGGTGTTGGATCAGTTCTACCACAACGACACTCCTGCAAGGCATTGCTAATCAATAACAATCAAGCTTAAGCAGTTGTTATGATGTTTCCCCTAAAAGCACCCTTGAATTTGTTATTTGCTTCCACTTCTATCTAGAAAAAAAAAATGGGTTATCTTCCACTTCTGCTTCCTCTTTTTTCATCCATTTGATAATTTAAGAGAGCAGGTCCATAAATTTTCTCCTTGAATTTAAGAGTCGATCCCGGTTGAAGATTATGCACATAGTGGTAAAACCCCTCATACTTAGCACTTTTCATGAGTTATTCCCAAATTCCCGGTCATTTTTCCATTAAAGTCGCTCACTTCCCCCTGTTGCATAATCATTATGGTTATATCTTCTTGATCTATTGTTCTTGGTTTGCGAAACCATGAGTTCTGAGTTATAGTCTGTTGAAAACAAATTTCCCTGTGGAGTCGCCAATTTGTTGACGATTAAAATTGCAACGAAGTTTTATGCCTACAAAGTATTGCTAAAGCCTATTATTATAAGCTAATGATATATCTATAATACTGGTAGGTGGGACCCCCTTGTAGATTGGAGGATCAAATCTAGTTATTATTTGATGTTATGTTGTTGTTTGACACTGCTTACATATTTGAGCATGATTGATGTCAAAATGTTGGTTCTATTTGCAACAAATGGGTGATGGAAAATTCTTGTTATGCGTGACTGTCTTTACTTTAAACTCTCATATCCATGTCACGAAGGCTTACGTAAATTGTTATTTTTATTGCGCCATGATCTATTATATGTTACACTTGCACAAAACATGTGTTAATCATGAAAAATAAATATGGAGAAAAATCTAAGCAAGAAATTAAAATAATGCTACTATGCTACACTACCTACATTGAAATTAAGGGATTGTTGTTATTCCTAGCTAATGGGATTAGTGGCTATACGATTTCTTGAGCTATATGGAAATGCATGTGATATGCGTTACAGTATGGTTGGCAGTGGTTAATGTGACATAGGGTGGCGCTCTTGCAAATTAGTGGATGTTGGTTTCGATGCATGGTTTAATTGAATGAATTAATGGATTAGTGGGTTGGCGTGTACTAAGGAATTGAATGACTGGAGGATGGAGGTGACATGCATTTACTGCACATCACTCCATACCCCTCCCACTATCTGTCACCCTGGCTATTGCTCAATTGTATTTGTTGTGGTTAAGCTTTGATTTTCAAGCAGAGGAAGAACTGTTCGACCAACCTCACATTTTTAAGGTTTTCGTGGTTACAGGTATGTCTTTTCGCCATCCATGAACCCGCTCTGGTTATGAAATAGATATTGTCTCGGTGATGCATGGGTTTGTGCTTTCCTTAAGTCTGACAACTATGTAAATTTGTGATATTTTTTCTGAAATGAACGTTTGGTGTGGTTTTCATTGCAATAATGTTTGAAGTCACGGTTCATTAATCATTTTAAGTGTTAGAAGCCATGAAGGCTCTCTATCATCCTTATTGGTTTTGGTTGAAGGGTTTTCACTCGGTCTAGATTGGATGGTTTTCTCCATGCTTCTTATCACCATACCTAGTCGTTTGTTGTTATGGGGTTTGTTGGGTCTGAAACACCTTGTGTTACTGCGCATTGTTTCACTTGGGTATGGGTTCGTTCATGCTACTTATGTTTGTGTAGTGGGTTATGATGATTTTTATGCCAAAGGGATTAGCTTAAGGTTGATTGTTATTTCTCGACACTTTTTATCTCAGCATTCTTCAGTTGATTGGAAAACCACGAGGGTTATACCCTGGGTGTTCTAAGTGTTGTTACAAGACAAAAATGAAGCCCTTGCTCTTATGTTCATAGTCTCTCCTATCACGAGAATTGTCACCCTGGTTGCGAATTTATTAGTGGTATACCTTGTGTGTGCATCGTTGGTCTCAGAGGTTCTTGCCCAATGTTGGGGGTCGACTCCAGTCTCCCTATGTTGGTCCATAGAGCAAACCCTTGATTTCTCAAGCCTAGTTTTTGATAGATGGAACCATTATGTCATGTCAAGCATTATGTCATGTCAGGTATGTTGTCGATTGTTATGAGTTTGTGGTGTATTATTGACATTGTCGATCACTGGCTTGTCCCTTTGGATTATATTGACATTGGTGTTGGTTTTGGTATTTAGTCACTGCATTGGTTATTATGACATTTGAATGGTTGAACCAGCATTAGTTATAATTGATTAAGTCACAACGATGCTTTGTGCGTGATGCATTGGTTTGTGTGGGCTTCCTTCAACATGTTATGTTGAGTTGATGCTTCTTGTGACTGTGTGTTTTAAATTGACAATGGGATCATTGCAATCGTGGTAACTATGGCATGGGCATCCACTATATATGCTATGGATATTATTTGATTGCGCCATCAAAGATGGTCACAGGTTTTTGAACAATATGGTTTTGTTACAAATTGATCGATTTGTGAGATGAGATCGGGCAGACTATTGTTGCCTCGTTGTATTGAATTGGTAGCCCAACATTGTGGATGTTTAGATCCAGAGTAACCATACCTGTACAGTCACATAAATGCTCTCGCAATTTTTCGAATGGTCTGTGTATTCCACAACATAGTATGAATTGAATGGCGATTGTTGTCTGTGTGTTTAAATGGCAAGTCGAGATCTTTGCAATTAAAATATTGATGGTTTTATTTGGTTGTCCTTTATGTGCGTTGATGGAAGTCATTCTTCGTAGAAGAGATATGCACATGTTATGTGACAAGCATGGTCTTGTTACAACTTAATTATGAAATGGAATTAGGTGACTGTTTATTCATTTGTGAATTGTTTTAAAAATTAAATGGACAAATGAAAAGAAACAAAACTCTTCTACAGGTTGTTGTGGAATGCCTATTGTCTTGTTTGGTGACACTGTGTTAAATATTTGATTGCGAACAATGAGCGAGTTAATGCACAGAATTGATTGAAATATAAACAATAGTGGTTCATTTAATCATAGTTATTATTTGGTTGGTGTTGGATCTTTTACGTTTGATATAGAATGATTTTATGGATTACTTAATTATTTTTATGAACAATATCCACTCTCTTTCCCTATCATTATTTCTCTTTTCGCTAATTACAACCCTATCGCCTTCCCACATTCATTTTTCACTCCATATTCTTAAAATTTAATTACAGTTAAGAAGAATTTTGTATCGAGGCAGTTTGAAATCGCAGTTTCTTGGTTGGATCACGGTGATATTTCCTTTGGTTTGCATTACAGTTGATTGTTTGTTGTCTTTGAGCAGTAACCATGTTTCTTTTCCCCTTCATTTTATCGTGTTTCTCTCAATACAAATGCCTCGCATATCCCAAGACCTTTTGTTCGCCCCCTACTCATTGACAACAGTTAAACAATTTGTATGGATTGGATTGCATGAATCTAATATGTTGTTGACCCAAAGTCTATTTCATATTTTTAAGGAGTTTTCATCTATGGTTGTAAAGGAACTATTTGCTAATCAATCATGCATGCAGGAATGATCTTTTTCAGCCAAGGTATCCATGGCAGAGGCAACCGAGGGAGATTTAATTGGAACAGAGGCCCAAGAAGGTCAAGATTCTCCATACACTTTGATTCTGACTCACAAGAGCTAGGCCAACTATTTCAGGTTGGGTTCTTCAATTGGATTGGGCAAGGAGTGGTCCAACCGAGGCCTAAAAGGCCTCCCTTCCAAGTTCCACAAGCCCCTGGTATTCATGTGCCCCCTCATGTCTCATTGCAACCCAAGGTTCCCGAAAATTACAAATGGCAAGAGATTGTCCACCCGGAAATCTCCCAAAATCGTGTCTGGCCCAATTTGTCTTTACCTACTCCTCCAGCGCCTAACAATCAGATTGTCCAAGCTTCCCCTGCCCACTCACCAGTGCAATCCTCCCATGCTAGCAAGATATTGAAAATTGAGGCCCACCATGCCCCTGACAAAGGAAAATCCATTGTTTCCCCTTCCTCACCCTCCAATGGCTCCGATAAATCCGTTTCTTCCAGGATGCATTTGAGGGATGATTGTTCTCATGTGATCAGGGAGATTAGGCCTAAAGGCTCAGGACATCCAAAGGCAAATTCAGAGAGATCGAGGGGTGACAACAACAACAAGGGAAAGATTGCATCTCAAAGTGGAAAATATAGTTTTTGAGTTTTATTTTAATTATTGTTGATGACAGTTGACTTCAGAGGTTTTGGACATCATGTTTTATTTTTGGATATATGAGTAATTCATTTTTGAAAATAATGTCAAATATCAATGAGATAAATTGTCAAATATGCATGTGATGATGGGAGTCACAAGGAGAGATGTTCTTGTTTAATTAACTAGTTATGGTATAATTGTTAAGAGCTAAATGGGAGTCACAAGGGGTCCCACCTACTAGTTATTATTTAATTATAACCCTTATTATGATTTATTACTTTTCCCCCTAACTAAAAAGTTGGTTGAGTTTTTAGTTAACTTAACTAATGAGGTAGTTCAACTACTTCAACCAATTCTAATTTGCTTAAAGGAAAAAGGAAAGGGAGGAACAAGGGGAGGATAGAAGGAGAAGCATACTAAAGTTTTCTTTTTGAGTTTATGTTGAGATAGTTCAGTTTTCATTCATTCCTTAATTTATCACAAGCCTAATTATTTTTATGACAGCAAGTTCTTATTGTAGACATCAAGATTCAGGGTTTAATTACATCATTTAGACACTTCTTTTTCAGAGGTGTTGATTTATCTTTGATAGTCTGTGTAGACTTGTCTGTTTGTGAATTAGTTTTCATGACTGACAAAGGCTATTGTGCAGAGTCAAGTGGGCAACAATCTATGGCAAGCTAATCCATATTTTAGAGTTCATTTTTTTTATTTTCTGTCAAAGGTCCTTTTGTATGTTCCATCGGGGATGTCTAAGTTTGAATTTGGTCCAAAAATTCTTCACGAAATTTTGTAAAGAGAATGACTCTTTGGTGAATTGGAATGAAATAAAGGATTGCTTTATGTCTCATTTGTCTTGATTATCATCTTGGTGTCTTTGCTTCTGTCTTTACATTTATTTCAGCAACTGTTATATTTAGAAAATCATATAAATAATGAATTTTCCAAGAAGCTTTTATTTATAAAAAGACTATCCTAAGCACTTGTAATCAATACTTGTGAGTTAGGATATTAATTTTGATGGCTATAAACATAGGGTGACATTCCCGTCTATTTTTCTTTAGCCAAGTAGAATATGAAAATGCTTGAGTAAGATCATTTCATATATATTCCTCAACAGTGATTTTATGATGCTTGTTGTTGGTCACAGACTATTTGACTTTGGGAAAGAGTACACACGTCTTACATCGAAACCAATTGAACTAACCTTTTAGGAAAACCACATCCTTTAAGTACACAACAATGTTTAATGTTGGTGTCATTTATGGACTAAGCAAAGAGAAGAGTAGAGAGTGTGTATTACATGTGCATCGATGGCACGGGATCCATCATAGATGACACAGTGTCGTTATGTCAAACTACCCCTCAATCTCGTAAGCCCACCTCTTTTTATTGTTGGGTGGATTACTGAGGGGGGCCTTACTGGGGTGATTCTTCCAACTACTAATGGCCAAAGCGATGACCTTAAAAATGGGTTTCTGGGCCGAGATATCTCGTCGTCTCTTATGAAGCCTTTCCATTTTCCATTACTTATGAAAGCACAACAACCTGAAAATCCATACATACATGCAACAATAGTATTATCATTATATTAGGTATATTTTTTAGATAAAGGTGTGTACGAGGTTTTTAAACATCTAAATTTTCGAGTAGACACTCCACCCAAAACTAGTATACAAATTTATCGAAAAAAATATACTTAACATTATAATGAATTGTGGAAACGTGCATACTCAATATTATCATTATCATGATAAATGTATGAATATCAATGTGGGCCTTTCTATCATATAACCTTGCAACATTTCATGGTGAGGATAGGATTTTTTTCGTTGTCTTTAAGAATAGATCAGTGTTCAATAGTTGGATGACATCTCATAAGTCTGAGCACTCTATTGCCTCCATAGTGATCTGTGACTACAAATCCACCACCATTAACAACACACTACCTCTTCCTCAGAATGAAATTTGTGCATGAATTGGAGCAAAACTCATTGCTAACTACAGGCCGAGAAATAACACTATTGTTACTCATGATTTTTTCATTTCAACCACTTTTTGTTGCTCATCACATAGAATACATGAAAGAGGACATACTTTAGTGGGGATTAAATAGAGCTTGAATGAGGATTCTGACATACTTCACATTTTCTAGGGAAAATTCGTTCTACCTGTAAGAGAGTTAATATACTTTCACTGAATGCATACATGCCAACAGAATATTGAAACGTAGAATAGAAGACAAGAATATAGGAATCTCCATTTCTACTCGTTGAAAAGTAGAAAAGCGTACAAGGAAGATTCTTATTTGGACAAATCATTTTCTACGACAATTGCAAAATCCGCCAGGTCCTGTGTGGATGAGGATAATATCTTGAACCACGGGAATAAAGAAGGAAGATAATAGAAATAAAGAGTAATTAACCCAATCAATCGTTGGATGGGATCAATTATTTGACTTCCCTAATTACAATTTATTCGAAGGATATACCATGAAATAGCGTCACCTTCATTGCTACATTCTTATACTTTTCAACAAGTGGAAAAATGTAGAAATGAAGATTCTAATATTATAGTATTCATTTATATGTTTTAGGATTTGTTGTGCATTTTCGCTTACAATGGAAGTATATTGCCCCAGTTACAAGGATATTTCGCGCCATAAAACCACAATTACCTAATATGGTGTAATACTTCTTTTCAAGAAAATCATGTAAGTATATATTACGTTATTTTTAAAAAATATTAGTCTTGTTAAATAAGTGTGTGTGCATTTTAATCTTATACAATTAATTGTTGCAAACATATTCTTAATAAAATAGAAAAGATACAATGGCACACACGCACACACACACACACACACATAATAGACAGATATTTTACCCTGGAAACCCAAACCAAGAAAACCAACAACATGTTTAGAGTCGCACACACACACACACATATATATATATATAGAGAGAGAGAGAGAGATGAAAAAAAAAGAATTACATTGCTACTGTAAGTATGGGTTTTGCATTCAAATTTTCATTCCAACTCCTTTTGGGTGGACTGAACTTATAAATAACAATGGTTGCAGGGCATATCAGTCCTTGTCGAGGTAGTTAAGGAATATATGTTGAACAATGTGACTTAATATAGCTAAATGCATAGGCAATGAAGAGTCTTTGTCAAAGGATAATTCATATAATAAAGAAGAATAATATTATTGTTTATGCAAAGAAGACAATGATAAGAATAAAGTAGATACAAGTAGCAACATTTAGTGTTCAATGTGGAATAAAACTTAGTAAATAAGTCAAATGGTCAGTGAGGACACTAGCATATGTGGGAAGCAATGCAAAGTGTTTGCAGTGAAATGATTTAGCATGGAGCTTTGTTCAATGTGGAGTAAACATTAGCAAATAAGTGAAGTGTTCAATACGGAGGTTAGCATATGTGGCAAACAATGCAAATAACTGAAATGTTCCATGGGGACATTAGCATATGAACATAGCAATGCAAATTATTTGGAGGCTAGGATGAGAAGGAACCAATGAAAAGTATCTGTAGGTTAGGATTGTGGGAAGCAAAGTGGATAGAGTTGTTTCTATTATTCCTGATATCTAGGGATAACTAGGAGATCATGTCTCGAGGCCCACAGGTCCTAGACATGGAGTAGCGAGAGCAGGATTTACCTAAGCATGGCCCTGGAGGGCCCATCTTTCTTCTTCTTTGCCAGATTTGTCCTGTCAGCAGCAGCAGCTTCCATCACCACTGGCTTGGACTTGCATCGGAGAGGACTCTTGCTCCATGAGGCAATTGGTCCAAGGTATCATGGTATGTGTCATATTTGATCATTATAACCCTCTTATATATGCATTAGGTTCCTTTCATTTCTAATGACTGCTTGGATCTTACACTAATACACTTGACCATTGTTGGGGTGATTGATGGGGTGACTTAGCAAGCTTATATTCACGGGTTTTTGTTAGCCACCAAGGGGGATTTGCAGAGCCATCGTCCGCTCCCACCATTTTATCATATTTACATCTTATACCCCGCACATCCATCCCATTCCCCTAGTCCGACCATTAGGATGACCTTTGAGGGTTACACTTTGTCTTGTGGGAAGAAGGGGCTAAAGGCCCAGGGGGTAAAAGCAGCTGGTAAGAGATAAAAGCCATAGGAAATAAAACCTAGAGATGCTTCGCCCAGGGGATCCCCGATAAGGCAATAAAAGGCCTCTCGATAAGAAACTGAAGGGACCCTAAGAAAAATAATAAAATAATACCTAACCAAGAGGATGGGAGGTCTCATTACGAGTCGGCCCATTATGTTCATAGGTATCCAACAGTATGACATTGCCATCATCTGGTCACCACGTCAGGGCAGTGACCTTTGGTTGCATGGCCAAGGGAAATGGGGTCTCATCACGATCCATCCTTATCATCTCTACGAAGATACCAGTGGGTAACACTGTCAGCTCTGGTCACCAAGCCAAGGCAGTGTCCTCTGGTCATACCTTGAAGTAAAAAAGAAAGAAAGCAATAAATAAAAAGATAAAGGCAAACAAGGGCTTGGAAAAAATGCATCCATGACAGGTACAACTCCCCTCCTACAAAGGCACCCACATACAACACCTGCCCTTGGTCTTACTGTGACTGGACATCCTTAAAACCATATCACCTCATAAAACATGGCATGAATAATCTTCTGAGGAAACTTTCCTTATCTTGTGGGTATTAGCCCAATAGGTTGCTCTGTTGGTCTTCTTCAACTTTGTATAGTAGATCTGTGTAATGTCTTTGAGCTCTTAGATGATATGCTAGGAATTTCATGCATGTATTTGATAAATTTAATGATGAAATATGATTGACATTGCTAGGACTGATGAGCCCATGGAGGGCATAGTCTTTGATGTGTAGGATCATACCCGGTGGACAGGTACCAGTGGACCAGTACACATGGGGATATGATTAGTTCGGACCTCCATGGGGCTGAAGAGCCCATCAAATGGTTGTTGGGATGGTAGAGGCAGGACAATGTTGTGATGAGCCCTTGCATGAAGAAGAAGAAGGACGTCCTCACCCAGGACACTTTGGCAGATCCCGACCTAGGGGGATCACCCAATGCAGATGAGATGATGTCTTTTGATGGACAGGACGCCACCTAGGGCAGGCTGGATGTTTTCTGGAGGATGTGGCAGTGTGCTGGGATCATTTGGCATGTGTGGCAGCTTGCAGGAGCCCTAGAAGGGCCAACGTTTTTCCTTTTGGATGTTGATCTTGCCCAAAAAGGGCCAACATTTTTCCTTTTGGATGTTGATCTTGCCCAAAAAGGGCCAACGTCTCCCTCAGAGGGGCCTGACGTCTCCCTTTTAGCTCATAATTATGACATTTTAGCATTTAATGTGACAAATAATGTAATATTGTTAAGTCATCCTTGTTGGCTGTTTTGATGACCTATTTTTGTAATTAAAGGTCATTTGGATGATATAAAGAGAGGACGTTGCCTCTCATTTTTAAGATAACACAACTCACTCTCTTGTGAGAGGATAATTTTTAGTCTTTTGTCTTGGTATTGGCTCTTGGAGTTGAGGCGCTACACTTGTGGAGGATCATCTTTGGCATATTTATGGTGTTTTCTATCATTGGAAGGTTTACAACTAGGGTTTGATAAGATCTTCATTGATTTGTAAGTGTATTTTTCATGCAAAACTTCTTGATTGAATGGTTGTAGGTTAAATATCTTACATTTATAGTTACATTGTTATTATTATGCTTAATCATTGAAACCCTAGGTAGCAAGCACACAAGTAGGTCCTTGCTTCATGTCCCCATGATAGAAAACTTGTTTAGCCATTTGATTTAGGAGAATATAGCCTAGCCATTGCTACACTATTTCCTCTTTTTCTGAGTTAGTTTTGAAACATAAATTGAAGAAAGAGGACGTCCTAGGCCTAATCAATTTTACACCTAGGGTTTGACTCTTAGGGTTTGAAAATCCTTGGCCCTACAACACTTTTCATCCCTAGATTTATGTTTTGAAGCTAGCCGTTTTTCCAAAGAGTTTTAAGGAAAGAGGGAGGAGCATGAGGCCTTGCTTAAGCAACACCGGAATGAGCCTCTTCCCCTTAGGGTTTTGACTTTGTGGCCCTGCCATTGCAACACTAGAAAGCCTAACCTTCTAGTCCTTAAATTTAGATTCTCCCGAGACTTTAGCCTTGCTCCTTGACTCCATTTACCCTAAGGCACTAGTCTAGAAATCCAATGTTGAGTCAATTGTGTTAAAACAACCTT
>ML805467.1:82055-104229 GCA_009831015.1 Picea engelmannii
AATGATATCTAAAGCGTTGTGTTAATTTAAAGGTTGTTTATCTACATTGATGCTATATCATTTCCAGTGTTATTGAGAAGTAATATTATAAGACATAGTTATTTTTTTTGCAATCATTGACTTCGTCAATAATTACTGCTATACGTGCTCATATATATAATAAAGATAGTCATTAATTTATGAAGTATTGACCCCTGCTGCACATTTTAGTTTTATTGTTGCCTTGTCTCGCAAACAAGTGCTTCCACTGTGGTTTATCTTCTTCTTGACTATCTTCTTGGCAGTAATCTGTGAAGGGAAAACCTACTTTGACCTTTGAGCTTTAATCCCTTGATCCTTTTCCTTCAATACCCCAGATTACTAGGGACGTCTCCCTTGGGATTATCCACCCTAAATAGAAAGATCCCCCCATCGAGGTGATAGTGGGTGGGGAAGCTCCTGTTACGCCAGTTTGACTTTTACTTTCAAGCCACTTAGCCTATACTACAAATTGAGCGATAACAGTTTCCAAAAGAGATAGGATAGCCTTGATGTTACATTGAATGTCGGTGCAACAAACATTAAGACAAAAGTCTTTTAACTTTTTAGATATCTCAATGCTTATACGTTTATACATATATTAAAAAATAAGTATATAAAGTAAACAAAATGTTTCTATGCATATGCTCAACTTAAAAGATATTTCCAAAGATATATATCTTCGGTACAGATATATCTTCAGTACAGATTCTGACAAGTGGTCTAATTTGCATGATAACGAAGTCATTTATGGCAGGTTCAAGTTGTGCAGAGTGTTTTTCTATGATGATATATAGGAATTATGCACTCCACTCTGCATAGATATATCATTTTCACCTCCGCACTTCGCATTAGTAAATAGGAAAAATGTTAAACAAGGACACTAGCATATGTGGGAAACAACGTAAAGTTTTTGCAGTGAAAACAGTTTGCATAAAACTTTGTAAAAATAAGAAAATATGTGAAATATTCAATCTGGTATAAAACTTAGTAAATTAATAAGTGAAGTGGTGAACGTGGAGGTTGGCATATGCAAGAAGCAATGTAAATAATTGAAATGTTAGATGGGGAGGTTAGCATATGCAGAAAGCAATGTAAAGTGTTTGGAGATTAGGATCAGCAAGAACCAATGCAAAGTATCCACATGTTAGAATTGCAGAAAGAAAGGCATATCCCTTGCACGTCCGCATAGGCATATCCCCAGCATGGCCAAGAATTAGTATAATTTGAAGCCTCGTGTGGATAATTGATATCACTCATCCTCCTGCATTCTTGTACTTTGCAACTCCGCACTTTTAATAGTTCACAAAATGATTTTATGCATATGCTTAGCTAAAAAAATATTGTTAAACATATATATATACCGCACAAATATTTTTGGGGCGCAAAGACATCGTCCCCACATATATATATTCTGCACATATGCATAGGAAATCCCTATTATAATTTGAACCCTTGTGTGGATAATTTATAAAAATAATCCTCCATGCACTCCCGCACTTGGCAACTCTGCACTTCCAATAGTTCCATCACACAGATTTTGACCAACAATGTAATTTGCTTGATAATTGATTCATTTATGGAAATTTCATTTTTAAAAATTTTGAAGTTTTTGCGGGGAAAACATTTTTCATAAAACTTTGTAAAAAATAGGAAAAAAGGTAAATTGTTCAATGTCGAAGAAAACGTAGTAAATAAGTGAATTTTTCAACATATCTATCTTCGGAAAAAATATATCTTTGACACACACATATCTTTCTCACAATTATATATTATGTGCACCTGCATAAGCATATGTGCCTCACAACCAACATCTAATTTGAACCCTTGTGTCGATGATTCATATCGCCCATCCTCCAACATTCTCGCGCTTTGCAACTTTGTATTTCCAATAGTTCCATAGAACGGATTCTGATCAACGATGTAATTTGCATGATAATTGACTAATTTATGGCAATATCATTTTCTAAGTTTCCAACACTAATTCTCGATACTGGTATTTATTTTAAGTGACAATGTTTATTATAAAAAATAAGTATGTAAAGTAAAAAAATGTTTGTATGCATATGTTTAACTTAAAAAATATTGTTGAGTTGAATTTATTTCAAGTAACAATGTTTATTATATAAAAAAACTAAAAACATGTGGCATAGAACTTAGTAAAAGGAATTATTTAGAGGCAAATATGCAGAGGAAGCAATGTAACATGTATCAAAGTGGAGTTATGAAGGGAACAATGCAAAGTGTGTGGATGCTACGATGTGCGGCAAACAATGTAAAGTGTGTGGATGTTATGATGTGTGGAAAACAATGTAAAGTGTGTGCAACTTAGGTTTTATAGAAATCAAATAGGGTAGACTTCCTCGAACATAAGAGGTTCCTTGTGCACAACGTTGAAATTGATAATAGGATATCACAAACCGGTTACTGGTACACCTGCTTCTTCAACCAAAGCTAAGAGAAGGCCATATGCAAATAACTAAAAACATGGACAATCCAATTTAAGAAAAGAAATTCTGAAAATGTGAACTTAAAACAACTAATTCTAGAAACAAAATTATGATCATGGTTAAAACTAAAACAAAACTTGAAAATGGAGAAGTCTGGTTAAGTAAACATAGACAAGGAAAGAAAGGCATGAGAAAAGACCTAGCGCTATGTTATTCATTTTTTACAATATGATACAAAATTTACTAATCGTTGCATAGACGCAAAAATATCATTTCACGAAATGAAAGTCAATGGATACATATGCACAGAACATGATATTTCATTGAAAAATGATAAAAAAAATTGAACTTAAAACAATCAAATCTAGAACCATAAATTATGATCATGTTCAGAATTAAAACAATACCTGACAATGCAACGCGTTGGTTAAGTTAACACAAACAAGGAAAGAAAGGTCTGAGAAAGGACGAGACACTATTTTATTGATTTTTTACAATATGATACCAAATTTACTAATCATAGCATAGAGGTAAAAACATCATTTGGTAGAATGAAATTCAATGGCTACATATGCATAGAACGAAATATTTCATTGAAAAATGATAGAGAATGAACACATGCTTGAAAATCTTGTCTCAAAGTTAAAGTCTAAAAAAGAAGCAACTATGTATTCCAAAACAGTACCTTGCAAGGTAAAAAAATATACAATTATCTTTTCAATAATCTCTATAAATGGCAAAAAAGTTCTTGGGGAATCTAAAAATATATACAATTGTCTTTTAAATAAGGTTTGTAAAAAGTCAAAGTATTTGTCCAAACGAACTAGGATTGAGGCTCCCGCAGACCAAAAAATAGAAGAAAGACATGGAACAAAGAAATAAATATAGTTATAAATGGGTGTTAAGTTTTGACAAAACATAAAACAAGCAATTTTGGGGCATTTCCAAGTGATTAAAGAAAAAAAGAAAAAAAGTCGATGCAATGTTTGATTGAATACTTACCAAGAAGGAAGTGTTTTTTTTTGTTTTGGTTCGTTTGTTGTAAGTATGCATCTGCCTTTATACGAGTTATTTCTTCAAATTGTTGTTGAATTATCTCTGGTGTTGATCCAGGTGGATATTGGTGGCCACCCACCTATTCCAACTGGCTCATTTTAACAGTTTTTAGTTCAACATGTTTCTCTGTAATGATGACATTTCTTTGTAATTGTGGGTTCTCCACTTCTAGGGCTATCCTGAAGCCCTACACAACATCCAAATGGATATTGGTGGCCGCCCACCTATTCCAACTGGCTTATTTTAGAATTTTTCATGTAAGTACATATTTATGTACTTCCAAGGCCATTTAGGGGCCCTAAACAATGTTTTTTTGGCTTGCCACAGTCAAATTGTAGACATATTTAGATTTTGATGGAATAATGTGTATTTCTCAAAAATACCTTTCCAACGGCCTATGACACACCTAAAACGGTGGTCGTATGCAAATGTTACGACCCCGAGAAGTTGAGGTACCAACTTACCCATCGGTGCCCACATAACGTTTGGTGTTTCATCTCCTAGGGTTAGGTTTTTGGATGTATAGGGTTTTGGAATTCATGAGTCATGTTAAGAAGACCTCTAGAGCCTCATTTTAATTATTCTACTCAGACGAATGCACATAGAAACCACATATCTTCTCAGAGATAGCTACCACCATTCGAGCAAGTTGTTTCAATTCTGCAATTTTACAGTTTCAACCTATTTTCTTTATTCAATAGAAGTTCTTGTTCACTGGATATATGTTGTTGTTATTTGTGTCTCTGTGTTATTATATTCAATATGTTATTCATTTCATTCCGCTCATAAATCTGTATCATTGATATCAGAGCGGTCTTATCTTCATTTGTTTTTCTTTGTCAATATCCCCAACAAGATCTGGGTACAAGAAGTTGGGACTCGAACCAGTCGAGCATTTGCAAGATCGGTTGCGTCGATCTCGACCACAACTCATGGGGGACGAGAACAAATATGATGGAGTAGGAGATCATTTTAAATTGTTGCTTGAGGAATCCCTTGCACGATAAAGGAACGAAATGATGGGAAAATTTCCACAGATCCTTCGACGGCTGCCCATAGAAGATGCATATTCATCAAGCGGCCACGCAACCCCCTTCAAGGTACAATTAAAATTTTGTATTCCATTGTTTGAAGGACCGGTAGATGCATATGTTTTGGATAAATGGTTGAATCTACTCAAAGGGTATTTTTCGGTCCACAATTTTTCCAATAGGGAAAATATTACTTTTGCACTCCTCAAGGTCATCCCCCGTGTTAAGGACTGGTGGGATACTTACTCTATCAAAGGGCCACAGAGGAGTATGCAATATTTGTGGTCACCCCCACATGGGATTCCTTCAGGGATTCCATTAAAGAACAGTACTACCCTGTTGGAATCTACGAGGACCAGCCATACAATACCAGATTTCACCAATATTTTACATACTCTGCGCACCAAATTGGCTATCAAATACTATGAAAAACATCTAGTTCTCAAATACTATGGCTATCTGCATAGATACATTCAAATGCAAAAGGATTTTCTAGACATCGCATCATTAGGTGTGACTTATAGATATGTTATCAAGATCGAGCAGAAATTTAAGCAGAAGAAGCGAGAGTTTGGATATGCAAATTCCTCACAGCCGAAGCAGGGCAAAGGTGGTCCCAACCCACCAAACAAGGGATAGATAAAATATGGTCACTCTCAGGACAACCAGTCCAATTCGCAACCCAAGAAGGGTAATGAGAAGTCGAAGAAGGACATGGGAAAGTGGTGTGAATACCATAAAATAGCTTGGCACAACACCGAAGAATGTCGCTCGAAGCAGTCACTGGTGGCCAAGATGAAAGCTTCTGAGTCAAAGGAAGATTCTGAATCCGAATCAAATCTAGAAATTGGGAAGCGGATTATCGATGTCAAACCCAGTGCCACTATTTCTAGCACCAAAGTCCAACCAAGCAAACCAAAAGAACCAGAGGAAGGGGAACATCTCTTTCATTGACATATGTGGGTAAAGGGAGCTCGAATTCATTTCAATGTCGATAGTGGCATTCAGAAGAACCTGATCTCAACAGATTTCATCAAGCAGTTGGACCTACCAATAACACCACACCCACAAACCTACACCATCGAATGGCTTCGCTAAGGAATAGATATTCGCGTCAGCCAACAGTTTTGTCTGCCCTACGTCATCAAGCCCTTCAAAGACGAGGTATTGTGTGATATTTCCCCCCTTGAAGTTTGTGATGTTCTTTTAGGCCAGCCATATTTGTGGAAGAACCATGTTGTGTATGAATCTAGACCCCATAGTGTTATTATTACTTTATTGTATAGGATACCATAGGTAGCGCCACCTACAACTATTTCTTTAATCTATGCTAAGCAATGCAGTAAGGTCATTTAATAGACCGGGAAGTTTGTCTTATTTGTGATCTGTGATCTCAGTAAGTAGAAGGTTACTTCCACATCTTTGACCTCTACACAGATCCTCTCTTTATAGCAAAATCAAGTGGACGGGATCATGGAAGAGTACAAAGACATCTTCTCCTCACCCACCGGGGTACCGATGCACTACCAAGTCAAGAATCCAATTGATCTAACCCCTAGTGCACCTCTGCCTAATGGACCAGTCTATCATCCCTTGCTAATGAAAAATGATGAAATCGCATGCCAGATCCAAGAGATGCTTCAAAAGGGGCACATATGACCCAACTCCTCCCCTTGCAAAAGCCCAATTGTATCGGTGCTGAAAAAATATGAGACTTGGTGGCTCTACATTGATTACGGAGCATTAAACAAAATCACAGTCAAGAACCGGTACCCAATTCCCTGAATTGGTGACCTTCTTGACCAACTCAAGGGGCAAAAGTTCTTCAACAAGATTGACCTAAAATATGGAAACCACCAGGTTCCCATCGAGTTGACTGATGTATGGAAGACAACCTTCAAATATAAAGAAGGTCTCTTCGAATGGCTAGTCATGCCCTTTGGCTTAACAAATGCACTAGAAACTTTCATGAGATTGATGGATGATGCATGGAGACCCTTCACCAACTCTTTTGTGGTTGTATATATGGATGACATCCTCATCTTCAACAGAACTTGGGAGGAGAAAATGCAGCATATTCAACGGGTTTTGAGCACTCTACAATAGCATAAGCTATTCCAACTTGGAAAAATTCTCCTTTTGCATGAACAAGGTCCAATACTTGGGCTACATTGTTGATGAGCATGGGGTACATGTGGATCCATATAATATCCAAGTCATCCATGATTGGCTAGCCCCAGCTACACTAACCAAGCTTTGAAGCTTCTTGGGACTTTCCAACTTCTATCGAAGGTTCATGTTGGGATTATCCCATATTGCATGGGCCCGCAGCCAAGTAACCAAGGGCAGTGGCAAGGCAAGGTTTGCATGGGGGAAGGCAAAACAACAACAATTTGATGATTTGAACCATCGCTTTTTCTCAGCTCCAGTACTCTCCTTACCCAATCTACAACAATCGTTCGAGATTAATACTAACGCCTCTGACTATGTTTTAGGCGCAGTTCTCACTTAGCACGATCCTCCAATAGCATACCATAGTGAGACACTCTCAGATACCGTTTGGAAATACCCCACCTATGACAAGGAAATGTATTCCATTGTGAAAGCCTGTCGTTAATGGAAAAATTACATTTTTGGAAAGGAGACAATCATCCACACTGATCATAATCCTTTGCAGCTCATACAGACACAAGAGAAGTTGCAGAACGACCACCATCAAAATTGGTCCACATACCTACAACAGTTCCATATCAACATCAAGTATAAGACAGGGAGCACAAATAATGTCGCTGACTTCCTCAGTCAACCTCTCGTTGTTGCACTCACTACTGTGATCCATTCTTGTGGGCATGAGGCATATGAGTGGCCCCAACTTTATCAACGTGACCCTGACTTCTCCACCACCTATCAACTCTTGGGTACATGTGTGAATGTCACCAATTTTGACATGTAGGATGGACTGTTATGCCATCTGGGCCACCTCTGTGTTCCCGCAAGAGAGTGTGCAAATATGATTTGGGAGGCTCACTACAGTTGGATGGAAGGACATTTTCGCATGGAGAAAATTGTGGTCATTCTAAAGAAACATTTTTATTGGCCAAAACTTCGACAAGACGTCAGCAAATATATCAGATCTTACATTGCCTATGCCATTGCTAAGCCAGCCATCAAGAATCAAGGCTTATACACCCCTCTTCCTACTCCTGAGAGGCCTTGGGAATCCATCTCGATGGATTACATATCTAGCCTTTCGTCCACCAAGAAAGGAAATGATTTTGTATTTTTGGTGGTTGATCGGTTTTCGAAGATGGTCATTATCACAACCTACAAGAAGAGCATTACAATGGTAGATACTGCCAAGCTCTTCTTCGAACGGGTGTGGGTCCATTTTGAGATACCATAGACCATCATCTCAGATCGGGATAATAGGTTCCTTAACACATTTGAGTCGAGTCATTGGTCACTGTTGGACACCAAGCTCACTAAATCCATTACTTTCCACCCCCAAACCGATGGCCAAAAACAGGTCCTCAATTGGATGATTATGCACATCCTACACATGTATAACTCTAAGAATCCATGTACATGGGATGAGAGTCTTCCCTATGTTCAACACAGCTACAACAAGGGTCTCCATAGCTCCACCGGCCATAGCCCATTTCAGGTGGGTTTGGGATTCCAACCCTTGGGTTCCATTGATGTTGCACTACCTCTTGCAACCACATAGGAAGAATCTTCCCATGTTCAGTCTGAGACTGAAAAATCCACCAGATTCATTGAGGGGATTCAGCACATCTACCAACAGGTCCATGAGATTTTGCAAAAATCCAATGCTAAGTACAAGCAGCGCCATGATCAACACCAGGTAGCACACCAGTTTCAGGTCTGAGACAAGGTCTGGTTACATTTGTATAAAGAGCACCTTACAAGGCCCCATAGGAATATTTTTCCACTTCTCTATAGGCCTTGCACTATGATCACCAAGGTTGTGGGTGGAAATGTTTTTTAGCTCAACACTCCACCCTTCCTTGGCTTGCACCCAGTGTTCAATGTGGACCTCCTTCTCCCATATTTTCCACCATTATTGGACACCTCGGAGATCGCAGAATATTTTACACCAACAGATCTCAACCTTGAATGCATGGAATAGGCATTCACTGATAATATAGTGGACACACAGGTCAAGGGCACTCTCCAGCAGAGGATCCAACTTTATCGGGTTGTCAAGGCAGGGAAACTCCTACACCAAGGAAAGTGGCTCACCCAGGGCCAAATTCAGCAGAAATATCCTCACCTTATGGGGGCACTACATGAAATGGATACCATTTCTTCCTAAGGGGGGAGGACTGATCCAGGTATATATTGGTGGCCACCCACCTATTCCAACTTGTTCATCTTGACAATTTTTAGTTCAACACGTTTCTCTGTAATGATGACATTTATTTGTAATTGTGGGTTCTGCACTTCCAGGGATGTCTTAAATCCCTACCAATCATCCAAGTGGATATTGGTGACCGCCCACTTATTCCAACTAGCTTATTTTGGAATTTTTCATGTCAGTACATTTTTTTGTACTTTTGGGGTTGTTTTGGGGCCCTAAATAGTGTTTTTTTGGCTTGCCATATTAAAACTATGGATGGGGTCAAAGTTTGACATCATAATGTGTATTTCTCAAAAATACCTTTCCAATGGGCTATCACATGCCTAAAACGGAGGTCTTATGCAAAAGTTACGACCCAAGGAAGTTGAGGTACCAACTTACCCATCAAGGCCCACATAATTTTTGGTGTTTCATCTCCTAGGGTTAGGTTTTTGGATGTCTAGGGTTTTCGAATTCATCAGTAATGTTAAAAATGCCTCTGGAGCCTCATTGTAATTGTTCTTCTCATACAAATGTGCATAGAAACCACATCTCTTCTCAGATATAGCTACCACCATTCGAGCAAGTTGTTTCAGTCCTGTAGTTTTACAGTTTCAGCCTATTTTATTTATTCAATAGAAGTTATTGTTCACTGGATATATGTTGTTGTTCTTTGTATCTATTTTTTATTGTATTCAATCTATTATTCATTTTGTTCCTCTCATAAATCCATATCAGGTGCTTATTTTGGGATGACAATCTGTTTCAAGCCCTTCTTGAGCTTGTCATCAATATAGTCTTTGATTGGCCCGATGGTTATTTCTTGCTTAATTCGAAGAGAGAAAATGTCCTCCTCCACTTATTTTCATTTAAGATCGACTTGGTTGATGACTGACAAGTGGTATTTTTTGTTATTAACAAATGTAACAAGTCATTGTTTTAGTTCCTCATCGACAAATTCCCCGAGACTATTGAAGTCATTATCCAATGAGGTTTTCATTATGGCTAATTCACTATCAAGCTCTTATTTGGTGATCATGGTTGAATTCCTGAAAATTTTTGGGCCCTGTTGTTCCTTAACAACAACAATTGCTTTTAAAGTAGCATCTCCTCCTCTTCCATTAATTTTAAAGTAGCACCTTGCATCACATTTATTCATGCTTCCCAACCTCCCTTTATTTTCTTTATTCTTTTGTTTGAGGACAACCCTTTCTTATTTATTTGGTAGTCATACAAACCAATGACTCGTGTGACAAAAGTATTTACCTCGTTTTGATAATAAGCGTAATCCTGCTCCAAATATCTTTGCAAATATTCAATAAAGTTTGTAATCATTTTTGAAAGATTACGTAGACTGGTACTAACCTCCCATTCATGTCTTATTATGTCCAATATTTTGTTAATGTTTTCAGCAACATATCCTCTGATTCCATTCAAAAATTGAAGTGTTTGTGATTGGCTTTGAGGTTTCGATAGTACTTGGAAGAGCCTAATCCATCGACGATATGGCCAATGTATTTGCAAAGAGTGGCTTGGGACTCAATGTGTCCTCGAGCTCACTTATTCTCTTCTTCAATATAATAGTTTGTAACCCCTGCTCCAAAATCGAATTGAAAATCGCATATCTTGTGTAATGATGTAGTTTCATTAGGGAATATTGTTCAACTCCTAAGACATCCACGTCATCACTTGATCTTTGAACTACCCTTTTTTTTTAGACTAATCTTCTCTATGTGCAGTTTCCTTTCGTGTTTGTTTTATTGAGTATTGTGCAGTGTCAAGGAGTGTTGCTCAAACAACGTCAATTCTTCTCTTGCAAGCTCCTATGTAAGTTGTTGGATTTCTACAATTATCTAGGATACCCAGTTGAGTAGCTATGTGTTTTTGATATACATATCATGAGCATCTCCTCAACTTCATGTCCTTCCTTAATATTGAGAATTGTCTATGTTTGGGGTTTGTTTCTTTTTTTGTTGTGTGACTGCATGTGCACATTCAAGATTGGCATGGCATGGTTTCTCTCTACCATCACCTCCAGCTCATGTGTCATCACTCTCTTCTCTGTTTAGATTATGTTGTTGTGTTCTTTATGCAAAGGAGGATCTCTTATGTGCTTGGGGATTGGAGGAAGACTAGACATTGGTGTTTCTTTTCTCTTTTTGTCTTGCTTTGCTTTGTTTTTTAGTATTTAAGATTATTTATGTCGAAAAGTCCTCACTGCATCCACTGATGTCCTTTTTTGCACAGGGATTGTCACTAGTTTCCTCGCCAAATTTCATGAACAAATTATTGTATTTTATGGATTTTAAGTATGGTGAAAATAGACCCTGGGGGTCAAAACTGCTTAGAGGTTTTGCTTCTTTTAGATCAAATGCACTAAGTGTTTCTGAGACTTCTTTCAAATGGGATAGATTCCTTATTGTTGTGTCCCCAACTCGAAAAATAAATGTAAAGAAATGTAAGGAACTGTCTTTTTCTTTTATTGGAAAATGTAATGCATTAGGTTCTATATTACTGGAAAACTTGCACAACAAGATAACTATTGCAGTCAAACATAAGGAGTGGAAGGGGATTTTCTTGGAAACCATACAACCGGATGTATGTATGGTTTTCATATTGAATGCAAATTCCCTTTCTGTTCATAAATTCCTCAACCTCCTAAGTTATTCTCTTAGGCTCTGCCCCAACCAACATGTGTTTGAATCGTCTAACAAAATCATCTTGAACAATGTAAAAATTGAATCGTGTTTTATGTTTATATAGCACAAGGTGCAAGAACTGAACTTATTCATTCTATGTATTTACATTCTCTTTAATAGGGAGATTGTCAAATACATTGCAAAAGACAATTACGAACACTAGATATGTAGACATACAAAAACTTTGAGCTCTTAATTAATTGCTCAACTAAAAACAAAGCTCATCTGATATCACCTATGCCCAGTCAAACATGGCATCCCTCCAGAAGGTAAAGTACAGTGCATATAATGTTTACCTGGGTATGTGTGAAGTCGACTATCACCCAGATACATGCGCAAACAACCATGAAAAGTATCAGTATGGATCTTGTAGAAAATTTATGTCAATTGTTGAAAGGTCAGTCGACATGTTTGTAGACAAAAGTAGAAATTATCTCAAAATATTGGCATAGCTTGCTTGAGATGCTAGGAATGTGTCTAATTCTACAACCTTGAAAGATTTATTTGCAGAAGGAAGACAAAGCATTTTGTTGAACACCTTGGAAGTAAGCAACACTAGATTATTTCCTTTTGTTGTGAACTTAATCATTCTTGTCCTATAATCAAACCTTCGAGCACACCAAGATACAAGTTCATTACAGTCTAAAATGTCAGGTATACAACCAACATTGACAATCCCTATGGTCTGAAGTTTGTTTGATTACTTTTCTTTGGCACTCTTGTTCAAGAACCACTTGTAGTACGTAGACCAGTGGAAATTCTTGTTCTCTCTAGCTGATGAATTGATAGTGTCACCGCAAAAGGGTTGGGTTTTTATTGTATTCATCATATGACTATTTTTAAATCGTCCTGGCATAGGTGAAGGTTAGAAATAATAGATTACCGAGGTCCATATGTTTTAAGGATAACTACTTACGCATATTTAATAGGATTTTCTTTCCACACATATGAACTATTTTTGAAGATGCACAATCATAATTAGAAACCATTACGTAGTTTATATAACAGTTGGACATTTACCTTGCATTATTCATTATCAACATGCTTTCTTCGTAAGTAGGAGCAAATCAACTTGTCATAAAAGCTTAGGTTTTAGTGAAAATTACATGGGTTGTCAGAATTGGTGATGCAAAAGTATTGGATGTGCAGAGGACGTGAATTCTAGAACATATGCATGTGCCATATGCGAAGATAAGATAGTACCAAAGAATCGGCGTAAGGTGGAAAATCACTAAGCAAATGGGCTTTTGATGACGATTTTTTTGGGATGTGGGTACATCTTGAGTTAGTACATGGTGTGCATCATTGATGTCTATAGCTTCAATATTAGTCATCAATTTACATTCCTTGTCACCTGACAGTTTCTACGAAGTTAATGTCCATGTCATATTCTTTAAGTTTAGGAACCAACTTTTCCCATCGACCTTTCGTAGATTGTATCTACTATATGTATGTGTCTTTAAATGCACTTTGATATATGTGAACATTATGAATAGTAAATTATGAAGGTCCAATTTCTTTAAAGGCCAAGTGCATTGCATATTTAGTAACATGTCCTTTTCACACCTAACTTATTTACCGATATGGGAAATGATTAATAGAAGGCATTGGAAAGCTCATAGAAATCTATGACATTTACTTCACATAGTTGTTAAATAACCTTTGTTTTTCGTAAATCAGAGAAAATTTGTGTGTCATAAATGACTTGGTTATTGTTCAAAGTATGTTTCTTGTCAGAATCCATGGTGCCAAACGATTGCAAATGTGAAAGTGTGGAATCCCGAGACTGGGAGAGACGCTCTTTCCTTCTAACTACAATGCTTCTGCAAATGTTATAGAAAATTCTTCTCGCAATAGACTTTGTTTCATAAATTTTGTTATCAAAAATCATTTTCAATGTAGTGATTATTGATTATTTGTGTAGTCCTTTGCATTAGTTGTATACGCAGTGCTCAGCTAGCCATTCTTTTGTAGGTGTGCATTCCATCAATGATATTCACAGTATCAATACCAGTTATCGATCTACAATGTTCATCATTTAACAATCTTGAAAAAATAGATGTCCATGTCATATTATTGAAATTTGGCAAGAGAGTTTGTCTATAGACGTTATTCAAATCGTCCCTGAAGCAATATTGTTGTTGGAATATGTGGTACATACGCTATGCGGACAAAACAAGTGGTTTGTTTTCTTATCTTCTATACTTGTGTTTTTTCAATGGACTTTGCTATATGCTAAACGTATGAAAAATATGTTACCAACATCTAATTTCTTTCTACCAAACTGCAATAGTCCTATTTACTAAAATTTCCTTTCCACCCCTAAATGAGATACAAAATATGGGTACCTTTTAAGGCTTACAACTCTATTGAGGAATTCAGAGTTTTAAGGTGAGAGAAGTATTCCTCCTCCTTTTCTTTTTTTTTGCTTCTACAATTTACTCCCTATTGGGATCTCCATACTATTTTCCTTAAGCAGCCTTGGTTAGGATCACCCTAACCTATTAGATACATCAACATGCTCCAATAGAAAACTTTTTGTTCATAATGAATCATGAACCTATGCATTATGCACATTACCATTCAGTTATTAGAATGGTCAACATTCATTTGTTAGTCTTCCACTCATACACTTTGTTTTAGAATGTAAGCCAGGATTCTAATATAAATTGGATTGTAGCTCATTGCTCAATTCTCAACAGTCATTAAGGTTGTAATTGTGTTCTCCTGACAAAGTCTTTACACAGCTCCTTCATAGGGAACTCCTTTGGCATGCAACTTCCTTATTGGATAGCCATCGTTGTCTTTGATGGTCTCAACCTTGAGTTAGCTTCAGATGTTTACCAAATATTTCATAAGGAATATAAACATGCATCTTTGTTATGCATCCAGCTTATTTATCCACACATGTTCCTTGTTTTGTTAACTTACATCCATGATGTACTTAACCACATGCATAATCATAAGCCTATGTGTAGCTACCATAGGTATATTTCACATCTCACATACATCTTTACTTTAAAATCATTCAACTCATGATTTCTCACAATCATTCTCATGTGATCCTCAAAGGCATAATCGTGTTTCCTCTTATCATGACAATAGAGCATCCTTTCTCATTTACTATGTCGTCTATTTATACTATACTTTCTTGAGGGAATGGAGTGTTCCCCTCAGGCTATCATTCAAAACAAAATTTTCATGACTCTTCATAATAGAGTCAGACGCGCATCCATGGTATTCATTCAATCTTGGCAACTGCAATTCTTGCCTTACATTTCACTCATACATCATACATGTGCATCATTTGCACATTTAACATCATTCATTCATATCTATTTGGTCTTAATATCAATCCTTATATCAAGCAACCTTACGATGCATTAAATGCATGCACTTAGGCATAAATAAACACAGCTAAACATTCATAATGCAAGCTCATTCTTTGCCCCCTTTCCATGTAATTCATGCACATGGACATATCAGACTTCCAGATCCTTCTCCCAAGGATCTTACTACCATTCTCATAACAAGTCTCATAAAGGCACTCAACACTAAGCTTCCCTCTCAGT
Source organism: Picea engelmannii (assembly GCA_009831015.1). Lineage (NCBI taxonomy): Eukaryota > Viridiplantae > Streptophyta > Pinopsida > Pinales > Pinaceae > Picea > Picea engelmannii. The sequence goes on from ML805467.1 coordinate 97,242, forward strand.
TGAGAGCTTGCAGTAATTCGCATGATATCCACATGGAAAGTTTAACAGACATAATCATAACTGTGTCCCTCTTTCCATATGACAACAACCAACAAGAAAGAATTATTTCCTCTGGTATTATAAAATTATTCAACAGCCCAAAAATATTAGTTGGGCAACTCCAATAGTGCCCAAGGAACCAAGATAGCTTATCAATCTTCTCTTCCATGCCTCAAACCATTTTTTGTTAACATATGTTTTTATCAAGGGAATCATTTTCTAGATTCCCTCTCACCACTACTTGAGCATATCAAGTCATACCTTATATGGATACCATCCACCTCTGGAAGTCAATCTGACCCATTGGTCATATAGAAGTTCTCAAACACTCCCTTTACCACATTCGGGATCGATATTTCATTAACCATTTTACCTCATTCTTAATGAATTTTAATGTATACTAACATTTGGACTATTTCCTTAAAGCCCAAATACAATTTTCGAAGTATGTTACTTACTAAGTATTTTAATACAAAACTCCTGAGTATCTCTAGATCATAATTACTCTTGGGTAGAAAGTCCATCTGTTTCTTTTTAAACTTTTGTAGAGGTTCTAGTTGTTTTTCATATTCTCATTAAAATATAAGATAGGTTGTAAATGTAGATCAACCTTAACCATTACACCCAGAATTCTTCCTTCTCTTCAGCAACAATCAGGGACGGAGGTCACTCTCCTCCTCCCACAGAAATTTTGGTAGATTATTTTTCTATCCACCAAGCAAGGGAGGTTGTTGTGATTTCTCGTTCAATCAATCCATATTTCTACAGCTTCGTTTATTATATTGATTAGAAAAATGTTGCCCAACAATTAATGCACCCATAAACAACTATGTTTCTTAGTTTCCTTCAGATCCAGAGAGTTTCACATGCTCTCCCTTTTCACAAAATGGTCACCAGACCCATTCCTCTTGCTTAGACACACCCTTGAGTTAATAGGGATACACACTTCCCTAGCACAACCATGAGCTTTTGACTTACTCATGTCATTTCACTTCTTCCATGAGGTTCATTCTCAGTCCTCATGACTTCTTTTATTTTACAAAGAGGGATTACCCCAGTAGGAATTTTTTCAGTTATAAGAGGTCAAGTAGGTTGATCTCACCTACTCCAATAAGGCCTCTATACATGGAGGATTGTTCCCCCAATTCCAAATCCTTCATTTAATCAATACTTTTAATTAACAAAGGCTTCATAAGCCCACTTTTTAGGCAATTCTTGCCACCTATTCAGTCCATTTTCCTTCTGGACTCAAATACTCCTTAAAATATGTTTATTCCATTGCCTCTAATTTTTATTATTAATGCCCCTCGACATAATCCCACTTTTGTAGGACTGTCTAGCATTTGTCCAAAAGAAATGATAGGCTTCTTCTGCCATAGTCTAGCATGATTCAGTCTCAATGGGTAAAATCCCAACTGAATTTTAATCTGCATCCTTCTCCTCAAGGAACTTATGCATATAATTTCCATACGACAGTAATACTCTCAACAGACTCATCTTAGCCTTGGTAAACTAGTCTTATGATTGTTCTTCATTCGATCCAGGCATGTGTTTGAATCATGCTTTGCTAGATAGGGTAGGGCAGGGTGCCCTCTCCCTTAAAGTTTTCTTAGAAAGAAAAATAATCACTCGACTCTTTCGTGAGACCAAGAAGGCCAAGTGTCGTTTCCCATTCTGATACCACTTTGTAACACACCCAACCCCTTAAGTACCCCTTTAAGGGATGGGATATAAATTTTTCTCTTTATTATAGCTTCTTTGAGTTCCTCAAAGAGAGGAACCATTTCCTTCTACCCTTTGAGAGATTTCTAACGACCAAAAGCTCGTCCAAAACTAAGTTCTAGTTTGAGAGTTAATGCCTTATGAATATTTTGTGGTGTCATTGGTCAATGGCCACCCCCTTCGCCACGTGGCTTCACTTTCCTTGTACTGTCCAACATGGCATTGTCACGGCCCCAATCATCATCTTTTCGAAATGACATGGTCGTGGGAGAAGGGTTTACAGGGGAAAATCTTTGTCGAGTCGTCATGGTCTTATTTGCTCCCAGAACTTTGGTGCTTATTTTATTTCCATTTTTACCTTACCATGCAACCGACGTCAGAACCTAGTCCTCCGGACTTCATCATTTCCATGCTCTTTTGCATAGTGTTGAAGCTTCCCAAAGACCCAAAGTCCCTAAGCATCTCTCTACTCTAGAATCTACGGTGGAGCTCTGTCCACCTTTGGATCTAACGGTTAAGATTTAACCGCACTTAACCAATCTCTTGGACTTGACTAGAGGGGTGGGGTCCCACACCTAATTCGTGTCCAATCCCATGATGCCACGTGGATATATCTAGACACGTCACATCACCATGACACATGCGGGCCCATCCTATCGGAGCTCGACACTACAACAGGGGAAACTTTGGCACTTCGACACTTCGGGGCTTCAGCGCTTTAACCACTTTTCTCTATTTGAAAATCCTCTGGAGTTTCGAACCCCGGAGTCCTGCTACGTGGCTCCAACCCTTCAACCCTTTTTGGAGCTTGCATATGAGCACTCCAAACACCCAGAGTTTCGAAGTCCCGAACTCCCAGAGCAGGTCCTCCTTTTGTACGTGGAATTTTGCACGGGTGTCTCTACTACCATCTATCAACTGGAAGATATATGGAAATGATGCCACATTGACACGTGGTACCCATCTCTCCAACTCTATACCATATACGATAAATAAGTAGGACACGTGGCTTAGCCACATGCTGACATGCAGTGGCTCTGTCACACAGTCAGACTCCACCGTGTACTTTTTCCACGTCATCTGTTGATGTCACTTTGGCCTTCAATGCTTCGAGGAAACTCCATGCCTTACATCCTTAATCACCTGAAGTGGGGTTTAGTCGAAGAGCTGAATAATGATTAGACGACCCATACTCTTCCTTGGTTTGATCCAATGGAATACATTTGGTAGAAGACAAGGGTGACACGTGGCCCAATCAACTGATGAAACGTGTCAAGGTCTATTTGACACACAAGGTCTGTGAAAGTCACTAATAGGGGTGACACGTGGCACAACTACTATGGGTCCACGTCACCCTAGATGACATCATCATGCCACCTCACTTTGGCCTTCGATGCTCCGACGATATTCTCATTCACCAACATGTCGAACCTCCCAGAGTAGGACTTTGTCGGGGTACTTTACATTATCCTTTCACTAGGATCAATCGTATGGTCGAGAAGGGTCGCGAAGGATACTTAGATCCATGGTCCACGTTACTTAGCGAGTTCTTCGTTTGGAGGTTATGATTGCTTAACACCTTTTCTCTCCTAGAGTAGGTCAACGCCGAATGACCACGACGTAGATCCAACGGTCAGGGGAGATCATGAATAGCCTCATATCTACAACTCATGTTACTTCACGACCGAGAAGTGGATCGATTTTAACAAAGGTATGAATCCCACGATAACGGGTAAATGACCTCCAAATGTTTGTCAACCATCAAGTTACCGGTCTGAAAGGTCACCTTCAGCGTATTTGGACGTTGTAATGTTCATTCACCCCGGAGCTCCAAACTCCCGGAGTCCTGAATAACTTAGCTCCTTTTTTAGTGTAGTAAAGGGTTCCATGTACCTGGTCCTATGGAACTTTGTCAAGCTCCAAAGGCTACACTCATAAATCTTAGCCAATATTTGGTTAGGTCGTGGGCATGAGCCCGTGATCTTCTGGACAACTGGTTTAAAGGAAGCACCTTCCATTCACATAAATTAAGTTCTAAAACAGGGGAAGGTATTTTCCAGGGATCAACGGGACTGAAGCATTCCAATGAAGTCTACCCCGACTCTTACATTACAAAATCAATCGTTGGGAAAATTCCCCTAAGGATTTTCCAACCAGCACAGAAACTATAATCCTATTTTTATTTGAAGACCCATGTCTAATAGTTCTCTTACTTCTAAGAAGAGGAAAACATAAACCATTCAAATGCAGGGGTTCACAGAAGAACAATAATCATTACTAATATTAATCATGTGATGCAAACTTCAGTCATAAACACAGACATCCAACCACTCATTTCAATTCTAGTACACAAGGTAATGAAATACTTATCTATTACATTTGATCACCAACCAACTGACTGTGGGTGTTCACCTTTCCATGGAATTGTAGTATGTATTCATTCTTAGTGCTCTGGCCACCCTTGAGCCAAGCCATGATATAACTAGGGAACTTTTGCAGTTTCTCAGAGGTTCTTTTTCTGTCACAGCCTCTGCGAGGTTTATCAAATGCTCCCTCAGCATCAAGCTCACGACCTTCTACTCAGGTCATGTTTTTTGCAAACTCTTAGTGATCCTTTCTCTTGTTCTCTCATTTTTAACTAGAACAACTAAATCCTTCAATTCTTCTTCAAAACCCTAGAGCCTCATGCATTCTCCTCTTTTCTCTTTGCATATCTAGGTCGCACCCCCCCCCCTCGTGGGCATGGGCTCCTTCTTGTATGATTTTGTGTGTATTCTTGCACGCCTTTTTCCTCCCCAGGAAGGTTTTGTACATGTCTTCTTCCTTCTGTTAGAAGGAACTCGAGTCAATCTGGGCCTGCAGGAAACTACACTCTGTGGTACTTTGGGTTGATAGTTTTTTGTCTCCTCAACCAGACCCTCCATGCTTCCATTCATTGGGTAGTTGATTGTTCAACCACTAGTCCTTTTCTCATTAACTGATTTTTCCTTGGGATCAGGATGAGGCTTATTATTTCAACAAAGAGAATTTGAGTCATTTTGACATAATGAACCCTCTCTACAGTTTCCTCACTCTTTCCTCTAGTCATATCATGGCCAGTACTTCAAGGCTTCACCCCCATAGTTAGTTATTGAAAATCTAAACAATAATACATTTACATTTTTCACATGCCATAGCATGGTGATCATAATCAATGATTAATTACAAGTTGGGGGAAACAGGGGTATTACACTTCTACTGTATGGGTTTCCTACCACAAAGTTATTCTTTCTCTGCTACTACCTACATAGACAATAATTTCCATTTCTAGAGTTAACTTTAAAATGTAAAATATGTCATTTACCTTCCAGATATCATCAAATCTTCCTTTGCAACCTTTATCAGTTTCATAGTTCTACCCAAATCTCTCTTGTTGGAACTATCCTTTGCGTAGACTCCTTGAGATTTGATTTCTTACTATGTCTGCAAGATTCTCCTGCTCTGATACCACTTGATAGTAGACTTGTAGGTCCATTTTGACTATATTCAGTGTTGTATCTTGATTGGTACTCTCACACCTCTATCACCTCTCTTCTATACTCGTCGGGAATAAAATTCATGGGTTTACAACCCCATGATCCACATGCTAATTCCTCAGTTTAATCGCTCAAATATGGGATCTAACAAATCCCTAGAAATAACTTTTAACTCTATCAATTGTTTTGACTCACACTATCTTCTTGATTACACACATACGAGGATCAATAAGATATAATCCTCCATACTAGGAAAAATCCACATTGCCCAACTAATTGCTTGAATAAGTAATTTACATGGTAATTACTAAAACAAACCTTATCCTTATAGAATCATACAAACTCGAATTAAGGGAACCCACTCCCTTTGGTAAAGGTTTATTCGACCTTGTTTAGGTCAAGAGTTGACTATGAAGAGATGTTCCTACATCATGAGCTAATACAACATATATAACAAAATATATGAAGGAAAATAGGCCTTTTTTTCTTTTATTTTCATTTCTTTTCTTAATTTACTCTTTTCCTCTAAGTGTGTGCTTACCCTCAAAACCCTTGTTTTTTCCTACCAAAAAATTCAACACGGCTACACAAAACAACAAGCAAAATTTCAAAAAATAAATAAAAATTGAAACTTAACAAGGTCAGGGTTAGATTTTAGTTAGCCTGCTCGTAAAATGAAAGTTTTTTGATGTTTTTTATTTGTTAAGAATAACGTAAAGCATGGAGCAAAGAACATATGCAAAAAAAAAAAATACACTTTCTACTCTATTTTTTGTTTTTCAAGATCACACAAAGCACACAACAAAGAGAATACTCAAACCAGAAAGGGTAGCAAACCGGGAATATAAAAAGAAAAACTAGAATATTAACATAGTATATATATAAAAAAATTAAAATATGTAATGAAACTTTATACTTTCTAATATGACAAAAATGGTTGTATCTTGGTCAAACTAAAACATTTTGGCATGAAATGAAAAGTGTTTCCAACTTAAAGAAGTGATCAAGACATAATGGAATAACTTAGTTGGCCTAGAAATGCACAAAAATAACAAAATCTAGAAACACTTTGATGCATGTAGTGACACGGGTTCAATATCTTGATCAACCACGGTAGACAGACTTCATATGATCTCTAATACAATGTTCAATAAATAAGGTATTTACACACATGTTTAATACTTTAAGAAACCATTTACATAATCAAATCAAATATTAGTACACTGGTGTATTACATGGTTAAAACCCTCAAACATGGAAACAATCCATGGCCCCAATCAACGTGACCACTTGAGCCAATATATCAATGCAAAAGAAGAAAAAAATTGCATATGAGTTTCTAACAATCAATCATTATCAAATGACCCTCCATGCTCTTTAAATAGAGATCCTGGACCAATCAAGTGTTAATCCACAAATAAATATAGTCATTAGTATCAAGGAGAATATGAACTATAGAATCACTTTATGTCTAGTAAATACCATGACCATCAAATGACATAGTTATAAATGCATATTAATGCAATGTACTAAGGAAACACACTTTACCTAAAGACACATTAGACCAAGTTAATCTTAATTTATTCCTAAGTGTATAAATATCCTAACATGATTGAACCATGCAATAACATGCTCATCCAACTCCTTAAGATATTATAATCACTTTTGAAGGGATTCATCATCTGTGATATTTGTATCTAATGCAATACAAA
>ML805467.1:104419-128512 GCA_009831015.1 Picea engelmannii
ACATTCAAGAGGCATAACTACTTCCTTCCCATACATAATACAAAATGGAGTATGTTTAGTCAACCTCTTACAAGTAGTTTTTTAGGTCTATAATACTACAAGAACACACTCATCCCAGTCATCCCTCTCCATGTTATAGATATGTGTCAATGCATGTTCCAATTTTTTTTTAAAGGCCTCCATTGTCATGTTAGCCTATGGGTGATAATGCATGCTCTTCTGATAATAAATCATAAAGTCCTGGTTTAGTGCTCTAATAGTAGTATTGATAAAGTGTGTGCCCTGATCACTCATTAATATCCTTGGACAACCAAACCTTGTTATAATATATTTTTTAAATGAAGCACATAGAAGTTTATGTAATACAATCCTTGACTAGTGTAGATTTATCCCAACATGTTAGATATTATGTCACATTAATGATATAACGTGCTCTAGTCCTCCACATAAAGGGACTAATCGGTCCTATAATCAATTGCCCACTTTTCAAAGGGTTTCTGCCATAATAGGAAACAAAGGTAGCACATCATGTCTTCAAGGTTTTCCCACTCGTTGACAAACATTTCACCTCTTACAATACTCTTTAGCATCTTGATATAACAAATACCACCATAATCCTACACGCAACACCTTCCTATCTATTGTCTTTATTGCAATGTGTTCTCTAACATCCCTTTCATGTGCCATGTGTAAAATTGCATCTCATTCATGTTCACAGACACATGTGTATGATCCCATTTGCACCAAGTTTAAATAATTTCCATTCAATAAGTTGGTAGTTAGGTATGCATGTTACCAACTATATTTATTGTGCGTAAGTGTAGTTTGATATAGCCTCAACCAAAAACAAGTGTGTTTTGGGAAGATCATCATCAATGTTACCCCATGATCCAGGAGGATCTAAGGAACACTCATAGAGGTCCAGGAGGATCGAGGACGCTCAAAGAGGTCCCAAGGGATCCATAAATTCTCAAAATTATACTATATCAAATAATCTTGAAATTGGCATCAATGCGTAGAACTCATCGTCATCTTTCCAACAGTGTAAACGACGCCTCAAATGAAGCTTGTATGCAAAAGTTATAGGCAATCAAAGTTCAAGTAAACCAAGGTAAAAGTCAAAAGACAAAAGTAATTAAGTTGCCACTAAATTCGGATGGTGGGTTAGGACCGTGGCCTATTTAATGGGCACGGAACCCAACATTTACACACATCCCATAGGTTTTGTGCACACATTCCAATGTAAGCACAAATCCCGAGACACACTTTTAATGCAGGTTTTGCCTCGTAATGCATGTCGAGGGTACACGACACTTGAGATAACACCGTAAAGCATTCCAAATGGTACTTTGATGAAATTTAGAGTATTGTATATCAATTTTTCACGATTTTCCGCCAAGAATTCAACGATGTACTTTGTTTCTGCATTTGAGCAGCGAATTGTCAGAGTGTCTTCAAATTGTGTTTTTGTAAGCATGTATTGTAATGTGATTTGGAATTTTGAGATGATGAAGAACAATCAAGTTATTTAAAGGGACTTTGAAGATGCAGTGATGTATGCCAATTACATGTGTATTTTAGTTCTTTTATTTTATGTTGTATTATCTCATTTACATTTCAAGTTATTCATCAGTTTATGGGTTTATGGACCAGTAGCATATTCACATGATATTTTCTGAATAGTCAAGCGATCTTCAATTTCCCGAATCCGGTCGGATGCATATGTGTATTGACATCTAAGGATTCTTTGGGCTGAATTAATATAAGAGTTTGTTGATATTTAAGGATAAAGTTGGTATCAAAACTAGTGTGGTATTTTTAGATCATGTGGTATCAGAGTTTCTTTTGACGTTTATTTGCAAGTGAATGCTTATGAGGTCCAAGTCTAATCGAGGTGAAGGCAAGCTTTCAAGTTATGACCCTAAAATTGGTTCAAGGAGATTCACTCAAAGAAAATAAATGGAGCATGAAGATGTTCTTTCTGAGGATGATAAGGAGTTTTGAAAAATGTTCCTTGAGATGACATCCATGGTTAAGGAGTTGTGGGAATACCTAGAAAGGAGAGAAACTCCTCATCAAAATGAAGGTGGTCCAGTTGAAACAATGGTAAAACCTGAAACAACTGGAGGAGGAGAAGGTGAAAAATCCCCGTGTCCTCCTTCATCCCCATCGTTGTCACCATCATCTTCATCTTCCAATGGAAACGAACATTCATCTCATATGAGGAAGAAGTGTTCTCATTATCGTGATTTTCCTTTCTTAAAGCTAGATGTAAAGTTTGATTTGCCTACTTATGATGGAGAGTTGAATGCAAATAAGTTGGATAATTGGGTCAAACAAATTGCAGTGCATTGTAGGGTACATAAATTCACACAGGACACTTCAAGGATACAGTTTTCTACTCTTCGCCTGAGTGACACAGCTTTGATATGGTGGGAGAGTCGGACACAGGCTGATCTTATTCAACATGGTAAAATCATTTCTTCATGGATTGAGTTTATTGTTGCATTAAGAAAGCAATTTTATCCAATAGCTTATATGAAAACATTAATGATTTTTTGGTAACATATGAGACAAGGAAAAGGGTAGAAAGTTCAAGCTTATACACAGGAATTCCAAAGTAAGGCATTATCTTTGGGAATTCCCTTACATACTCCTGAGACTCTTCTAAAGTATATTGGTGGGATGAACTCATATCTTCGCCATACTATATTGATGTTTAATCCTGCTAATATTGATGAAGTATTAGTTCAAGCTACACATATTGAAGCTAGCAAAGGAAAACATGTTGAGGATGTGTTAAAGGAGCAGTCGAAGGGAAAATGAAAGAGTAAGAAGACAACCATAGTGAAGAACGATGAAGAGAAAAAACCTACATGTTCTCACTGCAAGAATAAAGGACATCATGAGAAGCATTGTTGGAAGTTGCATCCAGAATTGAAACCAAAGTGTGCTCAACCTAGGAAGGGTAAAAACAAGACCATGACCATGGTGCGGGATCTTGGATCAGATTCTGAGGATGAAACTAAGGTTACATATATGGGCATCAAAATTAAATCTTATATTGCAAGTTTCAGTTCACATACTTCTTCTGCAATGCATAAAGTAATCGTTGATGGAGGGAAAATAAATGACATGTTTCATTTATGAGTTATCTCAAAACACACTAAGATTGATACATTTGTTGATAGTGGATCACAAGTGAATCTTATTTCAAATCAAGTTGTTCAGAAATTGGGATTGGAAACTAGGCCTCATTTGAGACTGTATCCTTTGGGTTTGATTTGTGATAATGATCAGGTACAGATAACTAAACAATGCAAGTTACGGTTTGTAATCGCATCAAGTTTCATTGATGAGGTATAGTTAGACATAGTTCCACTTGACATTTGCAGGATGGTTTTGGGAAGTCCATACTTGTATGACAGGAAGGCCATTTTCTACAGGGAATGGAACAAGTATCATCTCTTCAAGGATGGGATTAATTTCATTTTGAGAGCTTATCGGATGAAGACGAATTTGAAAGTTGTCACTACAAGGCACATGCTAGGTAATGCTAGTATCAAGGATCCAGATATACATCCTATGGTTGAAAGTAGAACAAGTCCTTTGGTTGATGTTTTTCATGTTAAGAAGGGAAGATATGTCGATGGTTCATTATCTTTCACATCTGTATATTCATTTTTGTTGATCAGTTTATTACTAATCAGTGGAGTATGGTTAGCTATTGCAACAATGAATGGCAAAGTTTTTGAATTTAAGGGAATGGTTAACTTGATCAACAGTGTTGTTTCATTCTTCATTATGGTTGTGATGAGTAAGGTTATCCAAGGAGGATGGATGGATGATACTGGACAAGTGAGGCGAAAGAATTTTCACTTGATTTATGAATATTCCTCTTTTAAGAGACATATAAAGGTAGATGCTATAAGCATATTTTAAATACTATGTCATGTTCGTGTGTATGTATACCTTGAATAGGATCAATCAAGTACAGATGATGACAGTACAAACATAATTTTTTTCAAGGCGGGAGCGACAATGAACAAAGTATTGATCTAAGAGTATCTAAGGAACACTCACAGAGGTCCAGGAGGATATAAAACGCTCACAGAGGTCCTATGGGATCCATAAATGCTCAAATTTTGAATGTCTCAAATCATCTTGAAAATGGCATCAATGTGTAGAGGTCATCCTCATCTTTCCTACAATGCAAACGATGCCTCAAGCAAATCTTGCATGCAAAAGTTATGGGTAGTCAAAGTTCAAGTCAACCAAGGTAAAAGTCAAAAATCAAAGGGGTACAAAGGACATGTGTCATGTATGTATAGTGACATGTGGCATGACCATACAAGTGACGTGGCCACACCCCAACGTGCCACATGGACTAATCAATTGACTAGGTATATGAGTTGGCAAGTTGAGTTGGCAAGTACCTCTAGGATGACAATCATCGTTTGACACATGGCATTGGTTTATCCAATGAGACGTTGCCACGTGGAAGCCCCTCATTGGCTAGTAATGGTTTTTGTTGTATAAAATTTTGGAGTTAACAAGGTCGACCCCATGACCTCCATAGCTCCATGCCTTAACAAAACCGCATTACTAACACAAGACACTATAATTCTTAACATAGGTGTGGTAATGATTTTATTTAAGGTTAAGTTAAGATTCGTACGAGGGAGAAAGGGGCCGAGGGATAGCCCCCAACCCCTAGACATACATTAGAACATACGACCCATACCATAGTCCAAGGGGCTTAACCTTATATTTCGATGGGAGTTTTGTAATATGGTATATACCATATATTGTTTCGATGTGGAGTTTGTTATGATATATATATATATATATATATATATATATTAAAACCAATCAATACATATACAACCACCGTAAAATACATTAAAACATAAAACCAATTTATATTCCATGTGGAGAATTGAACCCAAACCTTCGCTATAATAGCGGACGATCTTAACCAATCTGCCAACAACCCACATTTGGCGGGATTATGCTAAATTAAGTAATTAAGTTGCCATTAAATTTGAATGGTGGGTTAGGACCATGGCCTATTTAATGGGCATGGATCCCAATGTTTACACACATCCCAAGGGATTTATGCACACATTCCAATGAGGGCACAAATCTTGAGACACAATTTTAATGCAAGTTTTGCCTCGTAATGCATGCCAAGGGTACACGACTCTTGAGGTAACATCGTAAAGCATGCCAAATGGTACTTTGACGAAATTTAGAGTATTTTATATCAATTTTGCACGGCTTTCCTCCAGGAATTTGACGACGTACTCTGTTTTTTCATTTGAGCAACAGATTTTCATAGTTTCTTCAAATTGTGTTTTTGTAAGCCTATATTGTAATGTAATTTGGAATTTTTAGATGATGAAGAACAATCATGTTATTTAAAGGGACTTTGAATATGCAATGATGTATGCCAATTACATGTGTATTTGAGTTATTTTATTTTCTTTTGTATTATCTCATTTACATTTCAAGTCTTTCATTAGTTTATGTGTTTATGGACAAGTAGCATATTCACATGATATTTTGAAAATAGTCAAGCGAACTTCAATTTCCCGAATCTGGTCAAATGTGTATGTGTATGTACATTTAAGGACTCTTTGGGTTGAATTAGTATCGGAGTTTGTTTATATTTAAGGATCAATTTGGTATCAGAACCCGTATGGTATTTTTAGATCACCCCCACTACCTCCTAAGTCCAACTTAGACAAATGATCAGGTCCCACATTGTGTTTATTAGGCTTAACAACTACTTCAAAATCAAACTAGTAAAACTAAAGTAGCCATCGACATATTCTCCCCCCTAACATTGGTTTGTTGACTAAATATTTAAGCACATAATTATTTGTGAAGAATTTAAAATCGTTACCTAAAAGATAATGTCTAAACTTTTGCAATGTGTAGACCATTGCCAAGCCCTTTCCCTCTCTAGTTGTATAATTTATTTCTATGTCAAATAGTTTATTACTAGAAAAGGAAATTGGGTGGTCAATATTACCTTCTCTAACTTGCACGATAATTGCACCAACAATTATCACTAAAACATTTACATGCGCATGAAACAACTTTGTCCAGTCAAGAAACACCAAAATGGGCTTAATCACCAACTTTTCCTTCAACAAGTCAAATTCTCCTTGACACTCCAAAGTCCAAATGAACTCAACATCTCTTTTCAAAAGATTCTCCAATTATGTTGTGATGCACACATAGTTTTTGATAAACGTCCAATAGTATTATGTGTGTCCCAATGTTGTAGTAGGACATTTACAGAAGTAGGGGGAGCCATATCCACAATTATAGTTGTCTTGGCTTGGTCCACGAACAACCCTTCCTTACAAACTACATGGCCTAACTAAAATCCAAAAGGGGTGCAAAAAATACACTTGTTCAAATTGAATGAGATCTGTAACTTTCTACATCCATCCATCATTAATCTCGGCACTTGTATGTGGTCTTCAACAAACTAAATGTATCCCAATCATCCAAATAAACCTCCAAAAACTTGCGTATGAATTCCTTAAAAGAAACAACCACAATTCTAGAGAATATAATGTGTGCATTCTTTAGTTCGAATGGCATAACATTGTATGCAAATGAACCCCACTTAATGGAAAAAGTTGTCTTTGTTTTATCCTGCTCTACAATCCTAATACGATGGTTTCCTAAGAACTCATCAGTGATTAGTAGGTTTCCCTTCCCCCTACATTTTGTAAACCTTCGTCTGTAAACGATGTAGGGAAAGGATCATGTACACATGTTGCATTCAAGGATCTAAGGTCAATGAAGATTCAAATCTTGTGTATATTCTCATTTTGACTCATCATGGGGCTGATCCACTCTAACTCCTCCAATAGAAAAATTATACATATGCTCAACATTCTATCCAACCTCTATTTTCACCTTCTCCTTATACTTGGCGTTCAATTGATACAATCACTTCTTAACATGCTTGGCATTATTTTATAGTTGTATTTCCATCTCTCCCATGGATTCTACAATCACCTTTATCTCTTCAAAGTTTTTTGGGAATAAATATTCGTATTCTTTAATTAGATCCACTACCTTGGTCACAATTTCCTGATCCTAGTAGTCTCCAATAATTTCCATTTTTAGTTCAACTCCTGCCCCAGTGTTCCACTTCTTTTTTTTTAGGGGCTATTAGTAGTAAGGGATACTACTCCTAGGTTCCTTCCCTTTAATATATCTTTCCCCTATTGACTCCTTAATTTCTATATTCCTTCGTTCACCTTATTCTATTGGTTATTATCCATACATCTTATAGCAGTATAGTGGCTCCTTCAAATTTTCATGCTTCTTAAGATGCACACAAACCACTTTCTACACACATGTGTGCTTTGGTTTACCCTATAAGATGAGTTTTGTAATCTCTCTCATGCCCCCATAGCATAGGGTGACCTAATTTGAATTTGAACATTTTGTAGAATTGATTTTACATTGCTTCCTAGTGCTTTGTTCATCATATTGTTTCTTATTGTACATATCAACTCCTTGGCACAAAATCTAATGTGTGAATGAACTAATGGGTCCATTCCTCCATTGGGAAATTCTTCTTAGTCCATCTCATTTGACAAGACTAGAAATGTTCTTCTAGATATTATGATCCTTTGTACCTATTTACCAACTCTAGGCTCTAAGATGGTTGAAATATTAACAACATATTGTTTTCCACCTATGCCCATGTTCTTAGGTTATCTATGTGCATAACCAACTAGCACGTAGGGGTTCCCTTCATAATGTCATCCATCACTAGTAGTTTTTTCTCCTTTGGCATGCACTCCTTCATCTAATCCAAAAATATAGTATATGGTTGTGTTCCATTGAACCCTAGTGGATCACACAAATATTTTCCTATCCAACACATATTTCTCCACCTTCTACTAGGCATTTCATAACCTCCCATTTAACACCTACCCATAGCATCTTACAAACTTGTATTGTATGAATATATGATCCTCCAATTTAAATCACAATCTATGGTTGAGTTTATATAATCCTCTTTCCATGCAATAATATTGTATATATTCTCTAAGATTGATCTTTGTACATAATCATTAATATGCTTTGTGTATCTTTCTCCTTCAATGAGGTTTAAAGGAACAACAACATAAGGTCCCTTGTTTCAAATGAAATCTTCATATGCATTAGGTTCAAAATAACATCATTTTCTAATGTTCAATATATACCTAACAAGGATAGGTATGGGTCTTTTTCATCCATAATTTCAATAACTTCAAAATAAGCCACAGTATTTACCCCACATACTCAACTCTTCCAATGGGAAAAAGTATGCATTGATTAGGTAACTTCAACTAAATGGGTGACCAAACAAGCTTTGGTTTCTCCATTAGTTCCAAAGACTTCTTGGGAAGGATGTTCATGTCAGATCCAAGATCCAACATGACATCCTTCATCTCATAGGATCTTAATTCCATTGTCAACTTGAAATCCCTTCCTAGTATTTTTATCTTCTTCTTAATCTATCTTGCATTACACTAAGGAAAATAATCCAAGATGGGCTCATCGTCATCCAACATCACCGTGACCTAGTTTGTTAAACCATATATTAACCTTTTAGATAAATTTTGATCACTTAATAATTTGATACGACATATTAAGAATTCACTTACCTAACTAGCAGACCCATCCTCCCAAATCATGTTGGTATTCACCTCCTTATCATACTAAAGTGCATTTTGGAATGATTCCATCACATCAAACGGGAATTGTTTCTATCTGGTTGCATCAAACTTAGGTGGGGATAACACAACTTTCCTAATATTTTCTTCCAATTTCAACTTTGGGCCCATCTTAGTTCTTCCTCCTCCTTGTCACCACATGCATGTGCACAATGCCTTCATTTCCTCTATGTTGTTATTTAAGCAATATGTGTGTCTTCTTTTCTTTCCACTTCTTGATCAGGTTAGGACATTCTTCTGTCTTGTGCTATGTGTTCTAATATGTTACAATATTTAGACACTCTGGAGTTAGTTAAGTTCAACTTTGTCTAATGTGTCTTTAGGTAAAGTGTGTTTCTTTAGTGTGTTTTTGTTAAAGTGTGTTTCTTTAGTGTGTTTTTGTTATTATCTAATTTGATGATCATGATTATGTTCTACAGATAAAGTGAAAGATAGTTCATTTTCTCCTCAATAGTAATGGTTATTGATCCATAACTTAGCACCTTATTAGTTCATTATCATTATTTAAATAGAATGGAGGGTCATTCACTGATGATTTATTGAGATAGATTCATATGTAAACTACTTTATTTTTCCATTATTATATCAATAAACTTCATATGATAAAGATATGTCCTTTTGAAGAAAGGAATAAAAAGTAACTAAGTGGTTGTGTTAGTTGGGGTCATGGATTGTTTCCATCTTTGAGAGTTTAACCATGTAATACACTAATGTATTGATCTTTGATCTATTTGTGTAAGTGGTTTATCAAACATGGTATTAGAGAACTTATGAAGACATGTTCCCCTTGTTGATCGTGATCATGGACCTATGCCATTGCATGCATTAAAGGACTTTTGGATTATATTGTTTTAGAGCATTTATGGACCAGGTCAATTGCTCTAATATATTTGGAGTGTCGTTTCCAATTGGAAACTGTTTTCTTTCACTATTTTTGTTTTCCTAAGATATGGCCCTTTATATCAAATTTGAAGGTATACATTTGTGTTTGAATTTTTTCTCTTTCATACTAGTTTTAATATTTCATTTCAGTTTTTCTATTTACATTTCTAGTTTGTGTATGCTCTTTTCCTTGCACCTTGTGTGATCCTAGCAATTATAAATAGAGTGAAACTCCTTTTTGTATGTATGATCTTTTTCGTGCACCTTGTTGTGATCTTGATAATTAGAATTAGAGGGGAAAGATACATTTTATGTATAAACTAGCCGAGATCTAACTCCAAAAAGTTGATATTTTTTTCTTCCGAAAATAGCTTATTTTTGTGTGTGACATTGTTGAAGTTTTATGCAGGAAAAAACAAGGGTTTTTGGGGTAAGCACGCACTTCAAGGTAGAGAGTTTAAAACAAGGCCCCCCTTCTTCTTTCTAACATTTATTATATTTTTTGTTATAACTCGCTTTGTTAAAAGATTATTGAAATAGAGGTCTTGAATTCAAGTCTTTCTTTTTGTAAAATATTTTTGGGAAAAGTTTATGAAACTTTAAGTTATAGCAAAACTTTAGTGTGAAGTGTATTTCACTTAAATTATAAAATTGAATCACTTATAAAATAATTTTGTTATTTTTTTAAGTTATTTTTTTGCATTCAAATTTAAATTGTAAAGTAACTTCATTATAAAATTGGTTCTCGCTTATTTTATAAAATCGGATCACTTATTTTATTATAAAGTAACATATTCATAAAAGTGACCTTATAAGAAAAGTTAGAGAAGGAAGGGAATTGTTTTTACTTGGCTACCTCATCTTGCACCCATCACCATGTGGGCCAACCTCCACCTGTTGCACATTGGTTACTTTTTATGTTTTTTTTTTCAAAATGGCATAACTTTATCATTCTGAGTCTTTTTTTAGTGTCATTTTCTTTCAATCTACCTATTTTTTCAAGGTCTTTCCATCTAAACAAACATTTTTTGTTTTTGAAGTCATCTTGCCTACATATTGTAATATGGATAATTCAAGTGATTTCATGCGTACTATATCAAACTACTTCTCATAGAAATCCAACAAGGAGGATTTACTATGTAGGGGACTTTACTAAGTTACCTTGTGAATACAAATTTCCCTCGTATTCTATTAAAGAGGTCCAAATGGGATAATAAAAATGATAAATCACATGAATTAATTAGAATGTCTATCTCCAATTACATCTAGTTTCAACTTTAAGGCATTGAGACCCCAAATGCATCTTGGAAAAGGCTAGAAACCATGCTTGGAAACATAATGAGATTCGAGCCCACTAGCTCAAAAACCAATTAATTATTTTAATTCTCAATGATTTCTCTTGCATTTAATAATATTTATCTAAATTTAAAACACTTAGACTTTTACTTGCAGAATGTAAGATAACCAAGTAGATCACAAACATATATATTTTATTCTTGCTAAGATTTGCAATGCCTATGTTATTTTTGTGTCTACTTTTTAGAGAATCACTTATTAGTCAAAGGGCTACTTACAAAATGTTCTCTTTTGAATATTTTTATGATTCTACCATTAGGGACCAAGATAAGCTCTTGCAACTTGGAGTGATTGACACTACAAGTACAATTAACAAATCATTAGTGGAACAACAAAAGGAAGGCCCCAAGAATTTGAATAAGAAACATCCCTGCAATAATAAACAAAACAAGGGTCACAAACCCTCTCAAGCAGCTCCTACTACTAATGGTGATAAAGGAACTAAATCACAAGAAAAGAAAACTAAGAAACATTGTAATTTTTATGGGCTATATGATCATCTAGAGTTTAAACATTTCAAGAAGATGAAAGCCTTAGAAGCAACAATAAAGATGAATAACATAAATCATGATCCTCCTTCTTCTAACTCTTATTATCATGGACATGCACTTTTTGCTTCTGGTTTTTCCTTCAATGCAACATCTACTTTTTCTTCTAACGAGTGACTTATTTATTCTAGGAGAATCTTATAATTGGGTAAGGATAAAACCATCTTTTCTTCTCTTAATCAATATAGAACCAAACCAATATTTGTTGTTGATGGTAGATCTCTTAGTGTTGTAGGGCTTGGAACAATTCAATGAGATGATGGTAATTTTAATGATACATTATGTTGGACACACCTACCACACTTTGGGGGGGGGGGGCGGGGGGTGAATGAGTGTGGGGATCTTTTTCCCAAAACTTCCCTCTTACACAAAACTCATTAGTTAGCATTCAAAATTTACTCATTACTCATTGTTTTCATTAATAATCAGTTAGATGTGAATACATATCAACAACATATATCGACAATATATCATCAACAAATCATCTCCACAAGGAACACAAGATGTATGTACAATTTTTCTTTTTATTATGGACTTCAATCCGGGGGTTTTTCAGCAACAACTGAATAGAGTACAACTCTACAAGAGCACCAGCTCTATATGCAAGACTCAGCTTACATTCTTAGCACCAACTGAGATGAGGCAACAATCCTCAACATATATCAATCTGTACCATAAACAAGTGCATCAACCATGCACCAACCTATGCCAAACAACCTGTAATCAACCTGTACCATAAACAAGTGCATCCAACCATGTACCATACCAAGTATATACCAATCATGTGTCAACTTCTCATCAACAATGACTCATCAATATGCACTAAAATCATCAAATATACACCTCATGTATGTGCTAACTCATCAACTGCTTGTCTCAACCATGACTAGTTTTGGATTAGTCAACAACCCTGACTTGAAATAATCATAACTTTGTACCTATAATGAATAAAGATCAGAAACTGATACACAATGTTCTTCATTGTGTTTTATGCAATTCCTGTAGTTTTCGCTACTTGGAACCTCTCAGAAAAGGAGTTATAGCAAAAATGGCATACCTTGTTGAATTTTGGCTTATTCTATAGAGCGACCTTGTAGAGCGTGCCCTGCACAAAATATTTCTTGAATAGATATGAAACTATTACAAAACATACTACAGATAGTACTCTGACCAACACAATTTTTCTCACTGAATTTGGATCTGTTATGAAGAAGTTATGACGTTTTTACCCGAAACACTTGTTTTAGACTAGTTTCAGGACTAGCCACAAACCCTATTTTCCATGGATTGTATCTCCAAAAATACAATGACCCACAAGCTGAATTTGTTACCACATATACTTGGATATGTTTCATCAATTTCATATCAATCTCACGGTTTGAATCATTATAGACAAAAATTTATTTCAAAAATGGTGAGATGACCTGTAAATAACATACCTTAGAAAGCATCATGAAAATAATTTATCCTCCCTTGAATTATGGCCCTCTTTTCTTCACCTTCCCTATGAAATTCGGCTTAGATATCGTTTGGTTACCTTAGTCACCTATAGATATTCAATATTCTCAAGTGTTCCACACCAAAAATGCTCAAGAAACTCTCCATCAATACTCCAAAAGATATTCTCACAAGAATCTCTCCATTGATCCACAAAAAGGATGATCTACAAGAGACCATTGCTATATTATTTATATTTTCATCCTCTAGGTCACTTAACCCATTTTTAGGTCACTTAACCTATTTTCCTTATTTTAGGGTTAACCACTTTCCATAAATAGAAAGTTCTCCAATACTTTATCATTTAAATATTTCTTCTTGATTTTGTCACCTTACTTTATCATTTCTTGATTTTGTCACTTCTCTTTATTATTTAAATGATCCACCTTGACTTTGTCACTTTACTTTATCATTTAAATAATGATTTCTTCTTTTAGGTCACTTAACCCATTTCTAGGTCACTTAACCTATTTTCCTCATTTTTAGGGTTAACCACTTTCCATAATTAGAAAGTTCTATGTTACTTTATCATTTAAATATTCCTCCTTGACTTTGTCACCTCACTTTATCATTTAAATAATCTTCTTTAATTTTGTCACTTCACTTTATTATTTAAATAATCCTTCTTGACTTTGCCACTTTACTTTATCATTTAAATAATGATTTCTTCTTTTAGGTCACTTTGACTTCTTTGACCTTGGGGGCTTCAAGCCTTCATATGGGGGTCCTTCATCTTCGTAAGGCCATAAATCTCAGACCATGAGGATTTATGTGACATTCCACATACCACTGTAAATGGCATGACAAACACTATCCATCTAGGATAGTTTCACCAACAATTTCCTTGATCTTCATCTCATTATTCCACATACAAGAATGGGTCCTCCAACCATTCTTCTAGGATAAATCAATCCCCAAAGCGTATTCTCGTGAGGGCTTTCACCATAAGGGGACCACTTTGGAGTTCATCCATTTGTGCACCTTATCAATCATGATAAGACAATAATGATAGCATGGGTCCTCCAACCATTCTTCTGGGATAACTCAATCCGCAAAGCGTCTTCCCGTGAGGGCTTTCACCATAAGGGGACCACTTTGGATTTCATCCATTTGTGCACCTTATCAATAATGATAAGACAATAATGAGTCATCTATACATTTTTCCAACAATGCATCATATACCAATGAAACCACATCGATCCATCTTCATCATGTATCAATGACAACTCATTGATCCATCTTCATCTATGCATTCTCATCAAGGACAATGCATATTACATTACATCAATCATCAATCAATCAATCAATTGGCATCAATCAATCAAACCATTGTCATCAATGACAACATGATCCAACACATTATGTGTTACAAGACTTTAATGCAACCTTCTATCAGTGTATCAAATAATCCATTCAAGTGAAGATAAAATAGTGGAATTTTCACATCACTAAGTTGTAATAAAGGATTGAAAATATCTTAAGCATGTCCTAGCAACTAGAATTGTTGATGATATACCAGGTTGTATAGATTTGACAACATAGGGTCATCATATCTTCCATTTTTTATTGTTCTTAGAAATGACTTGAACAAACTTTGACATGAGTAGTTTGGTCATCAAAACTATTGTTCATTACAACAACTATTTAAATAGAATACAGTGATTAGTCTTCCTCTCATTTCTTGCAAAAATGGTGTTTGTTCTGGTTATTTTCTTGGCAACCATCATCAAGATGGTTTTGAAAAATGTGCCTCTTGGTACGCCTCGACCCCCTTGCAACTTGTTCATAGTGATTTGTGTGGTATGCTTCCTTTTGCTTCTTTATGTGGGTTCAAGTACTTTTTGTACTTTCATTGGTGACTTCTCCAAATGCACTTTGGTTTATCTATTAAAAATTAAGAGTGAAGTTTTTGACATGTTTTTGGCCTATAAGGCCCTTGTAGAAAAACAATTTAGGCA
Organism: Picea engelmannii; assembly: GCA_009831015.1. Classification (NCBI taxonomy): domain Eukaryota; kingdom Viridiplantae; phylum Streptophyta; class Pinopsida; order Pinales; family Pinaceae; genus Picea; species Picea engelmannii. The sequence goes on from ML805467.1 coordinate 119,417, forward strand.
TGAACTTCAAAAGTTAAGAACAGATAATGGAGGCAAATATGTTAACAACAAATTTACAAATTACAACACTAGAAAGGGAATTTAGATGCATCATATTTTCCATATACATCATAGCAAAATTGTGTTGTTCAGAAAAAGAATTGCACATTAAAAGAAATGGAAAATTGTGTGATCCAATCTAAGGGATTAACTCCTCATTTATGGGTGAAAGTCATTAATTGTGTCAACTAAATAGTAAATCAATCTCCCACAAAGGATTTAAAATATATGACACTGAAATAAGCATGGAGTAACATTAAACCATATTTAAGCCGCGTTCATGTGTTTGGCAGTGAAGAATGGGTTCACATTCCTAATGACAAAAGGAAAGAATTACAACCTAAGAGTGAGAAGTGCATTTTTGTTGGATATTCCAAAGATGTCAAAGGTTATACACTTCTTCAACCTCATTCCAACGAAATTATTATTAGGAGAGTTCACAAGTTTAATTAAGGTCTCTTGGCCTATGTGCTTAGTTTGGAAATGATGTCATCTTGTGATTTTGAGCCATCTCCACTGAATGTGCTATCTTCTAGTACCAACTTTTCTACTAGTGCTCCTTTTCTAGTTTCTTCTTTAGATGATGACAGTGAGGATGAAAATCTATTGCTCACCCTCCTCCAGTTGAGTCCATTGAACATGAACCTGCACCAACACCACAACTTCCTAGATGGTTTTGTACAACACGAGAAACTATTGGTGATCTTGTCAATTATCCTTTACGTCAACATCGTACACATTGATAGTTCTAGTGATTCTTATATCTTCTAGTTCAAGTTTCAAAGAATCATTTTCCAGAAAAATTTGTAGAATATTTTTTCCATCTATATTGGGATGTAGCAATGAATGAAGAATAACACTCTTTAATGAAAAGCAATACTTGGGATCTTTTACCTCTTCTAAAAGCAAGAAAACTTGTCATATGAAAATGGGCATATTAAACTAAGTATGCATCTGATGGAAGTGTTAAAAAACATAAGGCCCTATTAGTTGCCAAAGGATTTTATCAAGTAGAAGGGATTGAATATAATGAAACTTTTACCCACGTAGACAAAATGAATTCCATCCACCTTGTTTAATCCTATTTTGCTTCATATAAATGGGAGGTCCATCAGATGGATGTTAAATCCACTTTCTTCCATGGGGATTTGCAAGAATAAATATACATGCAACAACCTCTTGGCTATATTCAAAATGACTACATCCTTGCTTACTTCCCTAAGAAATATATCTATGGCCATAAGCAAGCCCCTCAGTTTAGGTATGCTATAATGGATAGATTTCTTCTTGACACTGACCTTTCTAGATGTCATTCTGACCCCAATATATAAATAAATAAAGTATATGTCCATATTATAATACATGTTCTTTATGTTGATCACCTTATCCTCATAGGTAGTGACCCCAAACTCTTAACCCATGTGAAAATCTAGTCTTAAAAAAGAAATTTGAAAGGACATACTTATGACATTTGCACTATTTTCTTGGCCTCCAAGGTTTTACAAACCAAGGCAGGAATTTCCATTTCCTAGTCTAAGTATGCATGTGTCCTTTTTTGCCACTTTTAGATGGAAGATTGTAAACCGACTGGAGTCAAACTTACTACTGCCTACACTACACATGAAGTAGAATCCACTTTGTACCATCAGTTAGTTGGTACTCTTTTGTATTTGACTCATACCCATCTTGATATTTTATTTTATATTGGTCTTATAACTCCAAGATTATAAAGTTTTATATTTTTTTTCTTCCGAAATTAGCTTATTTTTGTGTGATCATGTTGAATTTTTTTTTTTGAGAAAAAAACAAGGGTTTTTGGAGTAAGCACACACTTCAAGGCAGAGAGTTAAAATAAAGCTCCATTTTCTTCTTGCTAACATTTATTATATCTTTTGTTATAGTTCACTTAGTTGAAAGCTTATTGAAATACAGTTCTTGAATTCAAGTCTTTCTTTGTGTAAATTACTTTTTGGAAGAGTTTATGCAACTTTATACTATAACATAACTTTATTGTGAACTGTATTTCACTTAAACAATAAAAGGAATCACTTGTAAAGTAACTTTATTGTGAACCGCATTTCACTTAAATTATAAAAGTGAATCACTTATAAAGTAACTTTATTGGTTTTTTTAAGTTATTTTTTGAATGCAACTTTAAATTATAAAGTAACTTCATTGTAAAAGTGATTCTCATTTATTTTATAAAAGTTGGTCACTTATTTTATTATAAAGTAACTTATTTGTAAAAGTGGTTTTATAAGAAAAGTTAGAGAATGAGAGGAATTTTTTTTTACTTAGCAACCTCATTGTGCACCCATCACCATGTGGATCAACCTCCACCTACCGCACATTGGTTAATTTTTATGCATTTTTTCGAAAGGGCATAACTTTATCATTCAAAGTATTTTTTTAGTGTCATTTTCTTTTAAATTGCCTACTTTTTTTAGCTCTTTCCATATGAACAATCAATTTTTGCTTTTGAATTCATCTTACCTGCATATTGTAATATGGCCAGTTCAAGTAATCTCATGCATATTAGTTCGAACTACTTTTCATGGAAATCCCACATGGAGGATTTACTATGTAGGGGACTCTATTGAGTTACCTTGCAAATAGAAATTCCCCTTTTAATCCATTAAAGAGAGCCAATTGGAATAATAAAAATGACAAACCATGTGGATTAATTGGAATGTCTATCTCCAGTAATCTCTAGTTTCACCTTTAAGGCATTGAGACCCTAGATGCATCTTGGAAAAAGTTGGAAAGCATGTTGGGTGAACACAATGATATTCGAGCCTGTTAGCTCGAAAACCAATTAATTGTTTTAATTCCTAATGATTTCTCTTTCATTTAAGATTTTGTATTTAAATTTAAAACACTTAGACTTTTAGTTGCATAATGTAAGATGACCAAGTAGATGACCAACTTATATATGATATTCTAGCTAAGCTTCACAAGGCCTACTTTTTTTGTCTACTTTTTAGAGAAGCACTTATTAGTCAAGGGGCTACTTACAAAATGTTATCTTTTGAATTTATTTGTGATTCTCCCATTAAGGAACAAGATAATCTCTTACATATTGGAATGATCAACACTATAGGTACAACCAACAAAGTGTTAGTGGCACAACAAAAGGAAGGCCCCAATAATTTGAAGAAGCAACATCCTTCCAACAACAAACAAAACAAGGGTCTCAAACCCTCTTAGGCAACTCCTACTCCTAATGGTGATAACAGAACTAAATCACAAGGCAAGAAAACTAAGAGACGTTGTAATTTTTTTTTGGGTTAGATGGTCATTTGGAGTCTAAATGTTTCAAGAACATGGAACCCTTAGAAGCAACAATAAAGAAGAACAACATCAATCTTGATACTCCTTCTAACTCTTATTCTCATGGACATGCACTTTCTTCTTCTAGTTTTTCCTTCAATGCAACATCTACTTCTTATTTTAATGAGTGACTTATTGATTCTACAAAATCTTATCATTGGCTAAGGATAAAACCATATTTTATGCTCTTAATGAATGTAACACCAAACAAATATTTGTTGGTGATGACATATCTTGTAGTGTTGTAGGGTCGAGAACAATTCAGTGAGATGATGGTCATTATAATTATATATTATGTGTTCCAAGTCATTCATGCAACCTAATTCAAGTGAAGATAAAATAGTGGAAGTTACACCTCGCCAAGTTGTAATAAAGGACTGAAAATATATTAGGTATGTCCTAGAAACTAGAATTGTTTATGATATACTAGGTTGTATAGATTTGACAACTTCGAGTCATCATCTCTTTCAGCATTTTTTATTGTTCATATCAATGACTTGATTAAACTTTGGCATGAGAAATTTGGTCACCAAAACTATTGTTCATTGTAGCAACTATATAAATATAATATGGAGACTAGTATTCCTCTTATTCCTTGTAGACATGGTGCTTTTTCTGACTATTTTCTTGGCAAACATCATTGGGATAGTTTTAACAAATGTGCCTCCTAGTATGCCTCACCCCCCTTGCAACTTGTTCATAGTGATATATGTGTTATGCTTCCTCCTTCTCATTTCTTTGGATTCAATTAGTTTTTTAATTTCATTGATGACTTCTCCAAACACACTTGAGTTTATTTATTAAAACTTAAGAGTGGATTTTTTGACATATTTTTGGCCTATAAGGCCCTTGTAGAAAAACAATATGGACATGAAATTCAAAAGTTAAGAACAAATAATGGAGGTGAATATGTTAACAAAAAATTTACAACTTATTGCACTACAAAGGACATTTATATGCATCATATTATTCTATATACACCATAGAAAACTCGTGTTGTTGAGATAAAGAATCATGCATTAAAAGAAATGGCAAATTTTATGATCCAATCTAAGGGATTATGTCCTCAATTTTGGGTGGAATTCATTAATTGTGTCAAGTAAATAGTGAATCACACTCCCATAAATTATTTAAAACATATTACATTGAAAGAAACATGGTGTAGAATTAAACCAAATGTAAGCTACTTTTGTGTCTTTGGCAGTGAAGCATGGATTCACATTCCTAATGAGAAAAGGAAAGCATTAAAACCTAAGAGTGAGAAGTGCAATTTTGTTGGATATTACAAAGATGTAAAAGGTTATACACTTCTTCAACCTCATTCTAATGAGATTACTACTAAGAGGGTTCCCAAATTTGATGAAGGTCTCTTGGCCTATGTGCCTAATTTGATGATTGTGCCATCTTGTGCTTTGAAGCCATCTCCAGTGTATGTATCATATTCTAGTACCAACTTTTATACTAATGCTCCTTTTTCCAGTTTCTTATTTAGATGATGACAGTGAGGATAAAAATCCACCTCTGTCTACTTAGCATCTTCCACTTGATTCCATTGGAAATGAACTTGCACCAACAACACAGCTTCATAATGGGTTTGTACAACACAAGAAACCGTTGGTGATCTTGTCGATTATTCTTTAAATCAATGTCGTACACATTGATACTTTTAATGGTCCTCCTCTCTTTTGGCTCAAGTTTTAAAGAAAAACTATCCAGAAACATTTGCAAAATATTTTGGCTATTCATATTGGGACATACCAATGAACTAAGAATACCATTCCTTAATGGTGAACAATACTTGGTATCTTGTACCTATTCTAAAAGCAAGAAAACTTGTCAAATGTAAATATGTGTATAGAACTAAGTATGCATCAAATAGAAGTGTTAAAGACATAATGCCTTTTTAGTTGACAAAGGATTTTCTCAAGCATAAGGGATTGAATATATTGAAACTTTTACCTTTGTAGCCAAGATGAATACCATCGACCTTGTTTTATCCTTTTCTACTTTATATAAATGGAAGGTCCATAAAATGGATGTTAAATTCACCTTCTTGCATGGGGTTTTGCAAGAAAAAATATACATGGAATGACCTCTTGTCTCTATTTAGAATGACTTTGACCTTGCTTACTACCTTAAGAAATATATTTATGGCCATAAGTAAGCCCCTCATGTTTGGTATGCTATAATGAATAGTTTTCTTCTTGACACGGACCTTTCTAGATGTCATTCTGACCCCAATATCTAAACCAAGTAAGTATATGCCCATATTAGAATGCATGTTCTTTATGTTGATGACCTTATCCTCATAGGTAATGACTCCAACATCTTAAACCATGTGAAAATATAGTCTTAAGAATAAATTTGAAAGGACACACTTAGGAAATTTGAACTACTTTCTTGGCCTCCAAGTCTTGCAAACCAAGGAAGGAATTTCCCTTTTCCAATCTAAGTATGCATGTGACCTTGCTTGCAGCTTTCACATGGAATATTGTAAACAAACCCCCCTTACTTCCAATTTAGATTCAAACTTGCTACCGCTTGTACTACACTTGAAGTAGATGCCACTTTGTGTCATCAGTTAGTTGGTAGCATTTTGTATTTGACTCATACTGATCTTGATATTTCATTTTATGTTGGCCTTATTTCCTAGTATCTGGAACACCCCCTGAAATCCATTGGAAAGAAACAAAGAGGATACTTTGGTATATTTGTGGTACATTTCAGTTTGGGATACATTATAGTCCAAGGGGGACTCCTATGTTGGTTGGTTTCACTTATTCCTATTGGTTCGATGACCATGATGATCAAAATTCTACTACAGGTTATGTTTTCAGTCTTGATTCTAAACGTGTCACTTGGTCTTGTAAGAAGCATCTTGCCAACCAAGCTAGTTAAAGGGTGGGGATTAGCTAGGATGTTAACAAAAGGAAACGAAAATGCATTGAGCTTAGATGAGAAAGATGCCCCTAAATGGTTTTGGCACTTCTTGAGGAATTAGAGAAACATAATTGGTATGCAAACATCGTCTATTATTTGAAGAACTTATCATGTCTAGATCATTTGGTATATCATAGGAGAAGAGAATTAAAATTGAAGGCCTAAAAATATTGTTTTATCCATGGAGAATTAGATTGGAGAAACCCAAAGGGATTAGTGCTCAGATGTGTGGATGGATTTGAAGCTAAAAGGATTACAACAAAGTTACATGTAGTTTTATGTGGAGGAAATTATGCATCTAGGATGAAAACTCACAAGATTTTGAGAGTCGGGTATCATTGTCCCAAAATATTTGTTGATGTCCATAGTTTTGTTAGATCATGTCAAACTTGTCAACTATTCATAAGAAGAGAACATTTGGCATCCTTACTTTTGTATCAAGTGGTTGTAGAGGCACCATTTCGGCAATGGGGATTAGATTTTATTGGAGAATTCAAAGAAAACTCTAGCAATGGTTTTCGATGGATTATCACAACTACAAATTATTTCATTAGGTAGGTTGAGGAAATATCCACAAAGAGGGAAACTGCAAACTGGTCATGGAATTTCTCAATGATAAAATAATCACTAGGTTTGGTGTCCCAACAAAGATGAGTATTAACAATCCCAAGGCATTTAGAGTGGCATATTTGAAAAAAAATTGTTTCAATTATGGCATTATCCTATCACACTCATCCAAGTATTACCCATAGGGGAATAGTTTGGTTGAATCAAGTAACAAGAACCCAATTCCTATAATTGACAAGACTATGGGAGATAATAAAAAATGTTAGGACAAAAAATTCAAGCATGCTTTATGGGTAGATCGAACCACAAAGAAAGAGGCTACTGGGAAAAATCCCATTTGAATTGGTATATGGGATGGATGTCACTCTATTTATCCATTTAAATATTATAGTGGATCAATTACTACAACACTTCACAATAAATTGATATGCGATCCAGGTGAGGGTAAATCAACTTTTGGAGATCAAGGAGTATCAAAGGAAAACATTGGATCGTCTAGTTGAAAACCAAGAGAAAGTGAAACGAGCATTTGACAAAAATATATGTTAGAGGATTCTAAAGGAGGACCTAGTATTTATGTGGATAAAAAGAAAGAGAAACCAATAAAACATGGCATATTTGATAGCATATGGTTAGGTCCCTACAAGATCGAATATGCCATTGGAGAAAATTATTTCTACCTCAATCACCTGGACAGAGAAAAGTTGTAACTACCCATGAATAGGGAAATTTTGAAGCTATATTATTCAATTGACATCTAGTGTCATAAGTAGATTTGTAGTGTAGGAGAATAATAAGCTCTTTTGAGTAGTAGACTAGAGAGTCATTTCATTTCTTGTTACCTTTGGCATTTTAGTTCATGTCTTATTTTAGAGTTGTTTTTGATCTATTAGACATTATGGACATTATGATTATTGGTTTTATTTCTTATGTGGAGTTTTGGGATGAGAGTATTGGGCCTATCCTTCCACATGTTCTCACATTTTCATGGCGAGTTGTAGTAGGTATTCGCAAATTCTAGAGTTATCATGCACTCTTCATGAAAGGTGTATGTCCCCATATGGAGCCAATCGTTACCCCTCATATTGTATGTGGCTTTGTATCAGGTTGAAGATCCTGCCCAAGCAACCTGTGTTTGGAGTATATTGGCTTTGGAGTCATTGTGTTTCTATTTGGATGCATATACATCATGGATCACATTTACTTCACATATTCATCACACACATTTGAGGCATACATGTTGATTTGATGGAGCGCTTAGTTTGGTGAGGGGAATACCACTTGTGCACGCTCTCCTATGATGTCTCCCTTGTGATAGTTGTGTGTGTTGATCACTTTGTGGGTGTTGAGGCATTTTAGTGAGTATTGTTCACTTATATACATGTTCACTTTGTGTTGACCCCTAGAGAACTTCATCTTGGATACTATTCCATGTCTTATTTCAAGGCTTTCATGTGACTTAAGGTGGAACACCTTGACTAGATGAGGTCCATTAGCTTCATTTATGGATTCATCATCATATTTTATGGCATATATAGTGGAGTGATCCTCATTGCAACCATTCCTAGAAGGTATAGGCTTCCAATAACGACATTTATTGACCTTTTCACGTGATCTTTGCCTTGATGGAGGAGTGCTCTAGTGGATTTAGATTTTTTTAGCATTTCGTTTGCTTCTTGAGGTAGTTGACTCCTTCTTTGGTGGGGCTCTCCCTTTATCACTACTCTTTGGCATATTTATTGAGGTATACCTACCTTACATGTGCAATTCTCTAGAGAACCTACCTTGTTTTGTGGATATGGGAGTTGGTTTTCATGCTCATACACATGGGTCTATGATTTGGAATATTGTTTGAGATCTCCTTCATCCATGGAAGTTGTTTTAATGACTAATTGTACCTTTTTTTAGAATATCTCTATGAGATCCTTTTGTGGGGAAAGTTTGTTGGCCTCTTGGGGAAAATTCCCTAGCATATGGTATTACTTTGGCCTCGTTTTTGGTCTTCTACAAGTATTGACTCCTTAGTATAAGGGAGCACTCCCTTATTATGAATTGTATGCACATTCTTTGAGGCATTTCGAATGAGTGCTTTATGAAATGATGCAACATGTGGCATGATGAATGGTTTGGCATGGTCAAATGAGCCAAGTTTAAGGAGATGCCTTGCCTGAGGAGAGGACAAGTGGCATGTCCACTTGTTTGTACCTTTATTTTTATCAT